>NW_020869407.1:77500-80000 GCF_003789085.1 Penaeus vannamei | reverse complement strand
GTCTATGTGTGCCTGCGTGTATGTGTGTGAATACAGGCATGCGTGCATATATATGTGCGTGTGTGTGTATGTGCGTTTCTTCCAGTTCTTAATACACACATTCCTTCCCCTTTGGTAGATGCACTTTTTTTTGCATATTGTAAAATACGCCTTCATTATTTTCTCTTTATTTTTAAACGTTTAACCTGATGACCCGAGATACCAGGTACTGGTATTATGTAAATGGTATTAACTCTCCCGTATTGATATTATGTTAATGGATATCTTAATGCCCCCACTGTTTTTAATTTGAAATATGCGTCGGATCCGCTTTTTAAACTTTTTTTTTTTTATTCTTGTAAATAAATGAAAACGGAGGTACCCACCATTTTTTTTTTTTTTTTTTTTTTTTTTTTTTTTTGGCAATAACCTGTTTTCATTTGCCTATGACAAGCCTGTTACGTGGTTATGGCTTGGGATATTTGCATGGAATACTGCACAGAGTATATGATACCAGCATATAATGTGAAATATTTATTTGTATTACACAGTAGATATATTTACGCATTTGATTATCATGATTCTATAACATTATTTTTTTCAAATAATGTACATTCTATTTTTCAAACATTTTGTATTCATAATTAGTAAATATCTGAATCATATATATAAAGATCATCTGTGTTATAATATTATATGTGTGTAGAGTATATAATCTATCTCTATATTTACCCATGAAAGGAATTTTAACGGATAAATATAGCAAATTCACCAATAATGAATTTTTGGTATATGTCAAAAATCCCTTTCGAATATGAAACCATAAATCTGGAATTTATATAATTGAATAAACATCATTAACATGAATCACAGTTCTCTGTCATTTATTTTCAAACATATTTCACAAATTTCTGTCTATTAACCTTGAAGATAACAAGGTTTTTATTTTTTCTTTCTTTTCTTTTTCTTTTCTTCTTCTCCTTCTTCTTCTTCTTCTTCTTCCTCTTCTTCTTCGTCGTCTTCTTCATATTCTTATTCTTTTTCATCATCACCTTCTTAGTCTTCCTCCTTCTCTTCTCCTTCCTCTTCTTCTTTTTCTTCTCCTTCTTCTTCTCCTTCTTATTCCTCTTTTTCTTTTTTCTTCTCCTTCTTCTTCTACTTCTTATTCCTTTTCTTCTCCTTCTTATTCTCATTTTTCCTCTTCCTCTTCCTCTTCCTCCTTCTTCCTCCTCCTCCTTTTCTTCTTCATCCTTCTCCTCCTCCTCCTCTTCTTCTTTACCCACCATCTCCACTTATTTACCCAAACTATCCATCATTCACAAAAATCCATAACAAAAAAAAAAAAAAAAAAAAAAAAAAAACATCCCAGTATTGCACAATAAGGTTCATTTAATAAATTGTATAATGTATCTCCTGATGTATTTACGAGTGTAGTGCATGAATTAATTTTTGAAATTGGTGTTGCCGCCGCGATTCTACAGGTTCCTATGGTCAAGATAAGCTTATGCGACAGTGTCTCGATTCTCAGCCTTATGCGAGGGTGGGGTAAGGTTGGTTTTCATTCTTAAGTGCTAGAGGAGTTTCGATTCTAAACTTTATGTGAGGGTGACATAAGGTCGGTTTTCCTTCTTAAGTGCTAGGAGAGTCTCGATTCTGAACCTTATGCGAGGGTGGAATAAGGTCGCTTTTCCCCCTCAAGTGCTAGGAGAGTCTCGATTCTGAACCTTACGCGAGGGTGGAATAAGGTCGCTTTTCCCCCTCAAGTGCTTGAGGCGATTACATTCTTCTCTCGTGTGTGTGATGCTGTTCTTGAAGATGTTGGAAGGAAAAAAAAATAGAAAGAAGGAGAAGGAGGAGGAGGAGGAGAAGGAGGGGGAAAAAAAGCGAAGGCGGAAATGAACCTTATGGGGTAATGGCTTAGAGGCTGTATTTGCATATTTTCGGAGGAGGGGAGGGGGGGGGGTAGATGGGATGGGAGAAGATAAGAAAAGAAGAGAAAATAAGAGGAAGGGAATAGGATAGAGGAAAGAGGATGGATGGAGAGGAGAGGAAAGGAGAAAAAAAGGAGATAGAGAAGAAGGAGGAGGAGGGAGATGGAAGGAAGGATAGAAGGAAGAGAAAGGTTGATAAAGAAAGGGAAGGGATGAAGATAGGGAGGAGAGAAGGACAAAGAAAGAAGAGGAATAGGGAAGAGAAGAGAATGTCGGAGGAAGGAAGAGGAGACATTGATAAAGGAGACGAAGAAAATAGAAAAAAGAGAAGATAACAAGAGACACAAAGGAAAATTAAAAGCAGAGAAACAGCAAGAAAGGAAGAAGGGAGACGAAAAAAGAAAGAAAAAAAAAGAAAAAAAAGACGAAGAAAAAAAAAAAAACATATATATATATATATATATATATATATATATATATTATAATATATATATATATAAAGGAAAAACAAGTGATAAAAGAGGAATAAAGAGATAGGAGAAAAGACGAGGAGGGAGAGGGAAAGAAGGGGGAGGGAAGGGAAGGAGGGA
>NW_020869407.1:65000-70000 GCF_003789085.1 Penaeus vannamei | reverse complement strand
TCGCCGAATGAACCCCGCCGAATACGACAAAATGAGGGAGCCCATCCCGCCCATGTTCTCCAAGGCCGCGCTCACCATGCACACGGGCCCGGGGCTCTTCGAGGAGCAACAGCCTCCGAAAATCGAGGCTCCAGAGAGGGACGACCCTTCGCGCCCGCAGGAGGAGAACGGCGCCGTCGCTCGGCCCTGCACCTCCTCCTCCACGAAGGAGGAGAAGACGGAGAGGCCCACGACGCCAAGGATTTCCCTGACCCCCAGTCTGCCCTCGCGTGTCGGCTCCCTCCGCCTGCCCAAGATGTCGGCGGCCTTCGTGCGGCGCTCCGTGTCCTTCGCCGGGCCCAAGGTGGAGCACAGCGACATCAAGTTCCAGCGTCTGTCCGAGAACCGCGGGTCCTTCCGACGGGCCATGTCGGGGCTGGGAGCGCTCGCCCGGAGCTTCAAGAAGGGCAAGGCCAACCCGGACTCCCCGGCCACCTCGCCGTTAGAGAGCCCCGCCGAAGAGAAGAGAGCCTCCATCTGCATCTGCGACAGGGACGAGAGAGGGGCCCTCGCCAGGGACAAGGAAGCCAAGCACCGCAGCGTGCACCGAAGCGCCAGCGTCAAGGCGCACAGAAACAAGCAGGCTCCTCACGCGCCCAGGCTGCCTCGCCGGGCCGTCGCCAGGAACTCGGCCGAGCCTTTCTCTCACACCTGAGGCCGTCCTCACACGCGGCTCATCACTCTGTCTCTGCGCCCTCGCCTGGGGGATCCCACCCAACAGCTGGCGCCACACTCACGCCTGAGGAATCGCTCACAGTCCCAGCAGTCGACTCCTCACTCACACGGGGCAGTTATGGACAGCTTGCTCATCCTCAGTGCTTGAGAGCTCTCGTAATGGCTGACTCATCACTCGCAGGAGACCTCCTGACCTGATGGTTGACTCATGACTCACCTGATGGCTCTTATTCGATGACTGACTCGTCACTCACACCTATGATCTCATTATCAGTATCTGATATCAATATTCAACAGCTGATTCATCATATCCTTGAGTTTTATTACCAGATCACTTATCACAGATGCCGGAAAGCAATTAACTAGTGATCCATCTTTCACACAACACCCCGTTCTAAATAGTGTACTTATCACTCACACTTGAGAACTATTATTCAACAGATTACTCTTCACTCATAATGCCTCGCACTCAACACTGACTTGTCCCTCACAAGAGACCCTTAAAAAACGCTTCACTCATCACCCATGAGTCCCACACTCATCGCTGACTCATGATCCACCGCTGTCATGAGTATCATCTGAAGGCAACTATGTCTACTGGAGATTTCTTCCTTTCTTGGCCACTGTACATCGATCTTTGTATAGATTTTGGATGTACGTTTGACTTTTAGCCTGTACTTTTTAGTAAATAATAAAACAACCAGTGTGTATGTTTTTTCCTAAATTAGTTGCTGTTGGAGAAGTAGGAGGAGAAGAATCCGGGGGATGAGAAGAGGGAACTGGGGAAGGTGGTGAAGTATCAGGAAGAATGTCTGGAGAAGGACACTGTTGAGATAAAGGGCATTCGCGTGAGTATTCAAATGGGAGCGGTAGAGAGGGTAGAGGGGGTGGGGTATGTTGGGAGGGTGTAGGAGAAAGGGGGTTGGGGGAACTTGAGGAGGAGGACGATGGATATCTGCAAATACATTAAATGGAGAAGGAGTAGGAATAGAAGGATGGGGGGGGGGGGGGTGAGTGAGCGGAGTGTTCTCTTGGGTCATCTTTAGGGAGTTTTCGATGTCTTTAAGGGTTTCTGGAGGAGAGGTGGGTAGAAAAGGACTGAGAAACAAAGGTTCTCTTGTGAGGATGAGATGAGATATATATCTGAGGAGCAGAAGAGGAAGGTGTAGAAGAGTATGTAGTAGGAGAGGGTGGAGTAGAACGATTAGGTTGCCTGGTGCGACAAATAAAGTGAGGAGGAGGGGTAGGCATCGGAGAAGTGGTAAAGATTGGAGTATTTGGATTTAGACTGGAAACTACTTTGACTGAGGGATAGGGTGAGTAGAGGTAGGATGGTTCAGGGTATAGGGAAGAGATACGGGGGAGATGCAGAAACATCTTGTGAAGGTGGTGGCGGGGGAGCAGAGCGAAGGACTGCTTTGGAATAAGTTGAGAGAGAGAAACCTCGTCGTCGTGCATCTTGTCTGGCCTCGCGTAGAGTGAAGCCTAGTGTGAATCTGAGGACTGCCACCTCACATCCGAGCTTATAGGCAGGGCAGCTCCTATAACATTATGGGAGTCTCCACAATTGGCATATGTACGTGACTGAGTAGGGCAATTTGAACGATTGAGCACATGAGGGCAGTGGGCTGTGGAGAGACAGTGTTTGGGCTGGGTGGCCAAAGCACCACTATTTCTGACATTGACGAGGAAGGGGTCGATATGGTCGGACATGGTAGGGCAATCCACCAATATAAATTTCATGGGGGAGGTCATGTCTACGGAAGCTAATCTTGGCAATATTGACATGGGACTTACGCTGGCCTCTGGGAGGAATAGTGTAACACTGTACTGCCACTGCATCATATTCCGTAAGGCAGGGAAGTAGGTCATTTTCACAGTCTGACCAGTTCTTGTTGTTGATAGGACAAGTAGTTTAGGGGATATAAACAGTTCCAGTACAAGTATTAAGGGAGGGGTAAGTGTCGGCAGGAATGGGTTTGCCAGTAAGGTCAGCTGGGGTAGATAGTACACGAGCTTAGGATTCAGAAGTAACCATGACAAAGCGTGAACGATCGGAGCGACTGCGAAAGGTAACCTTGTCTACTCGTTTTTGGAGGCGCTGTTGAAAGAGAAGGGTATTCTCAGAACAGGGGGGACTCACAAAGATCCGATCCCACTTGACTGGGCCAAAGAGAGCACTCAAAAGATTCGAGGCAGTAGTAGTAAGGCGAGGGCGAGAGGAAGATGGGGTGGCGTGGAGTGGAGTAGTTCTGTGGGGAGGAGGACATTAAGGATGAATAGTCGTAATAAGGGAAGAGGGGGTAGACGTTGAAGATGACTGTGCAGTAGGCGACGGAGTGGAGAATGTTAAGAGTGCTTTCTGGAGGTTGAGTAATAACCTGAGTGGGAGTTATGGAATGGAAAGAGTTGTCAGTAACATCGAGGAGGGGGTATCAGTGGACGGAGCCGTGGTCAAAGGAGGGGCAGAGGTAGAACTATCAAATCAAATTTAGATAAGCTAGTAGATTAAGGGGCGTGCCTTTGTGTGCCTTCTAAGGGTAAAAAATCTTTATTGGCCATGGTGAGCCTGAATAAAATGGAGAAAACGAACGGTCTGCCTCCCAGGGTCCCGATAAGGTGTACGGGCTAGGTAATTAACCAAGGGAATACCGTGTCCATGGCTCCCAGAGGCCGTTCATGCTTTCAGCACGGCTCTCACACCTTAGGAATGGAATAGAAGGGGATGAAGAAGATACGAAAGAGGAAAGGAAAGAAGAAAAGACCAAGCAAAATTAGTTAAGGCGAGGGCTGTGGGCCAAGGTAGAGGTGATCCCCTACATTGGGTCTCAATCTCTGTCTCCCAAGCTCTCCCACGACAACAAGTAAGGTATAGGGAGGGAATAAAGTTTTCTAAACACTTTTCTTCTAGATCATTATTTCAATAATCGTCATCATTCTCTCTTCTCACTGTATTTATCATTTGGTCCATTGCATTATCATCATTTTGGTATGATCAGTATCATTATCGCTCTTACATAATTTACTCAGTACTACCATCATAATTGTCAGCCTTATTGTTACAAGTGTCAGTGTGTGCATGCGTGTGGGTGTGAGAAGGAGGGATGGAGCAAGCGTGTTGTGCATCATTCATAAAGATAAATAAGTAGACATGTATTTTCATCCTTGTACTTCGAAAGAGTCCCGGATCCTTGTCATGTCAACTTATGTACTGTATTCTATTACATAAAAACAGATGCTTTACATACAAAAAAAGTTGTTCACCTATCAAAAAGCATAAGAGCATTTAAACACATTCACACATAAACCTATGAAAACATTCACTTGCTTACACATATACAGCATTTGTTTATATGCATGCACACGCCATCACATATCCTCACACACACAAACCAAGACACATCCACACCCAGACCCACATCCACTTAAACTCATTAACACCAAAAACACAGACAAAATAATGAACTGGAGTGTTTCACTGATACTAAGCACTAAAATTCTCAACACACCAATACCTCAAAATGTCCTGGTTTCCAGGAGAAAAGAAAGCAAAGTGTAAGTGAATTCATATTTACTTGATGCCAAATAAGCCATATATACAGGATTCTACAAATATCACTTCGATTTTGTACAAAAATACTCCCCATGGAAGGGAACGGGGGAGGATATATCACACATTTCTTCAGTTTTGTATACTACAGTTTTTAATGTTCCATCATTAACAGGCAGGGCGTCACAGGCTCCATTCACAACCAGCGGACTTATTTCCAATCCAAGTAACTGACCTGCAAGCACAGGTTCCTCGTCAACACACTGTTCATATGGAATAATGTTTCTCCTTTGAGACAGCTTTCTAAAACAGCTGATTTTTGTACCAAAGGAACACGCACACAATATGTTTTAAATGGGCATCAACACTTTCTAACACCAGACTTTTGAACTTCATGAAATTGACTTTTTAAAAATTATTCTTGTTGTCTGCATACTAGCAATCTCAGTACTTAAATTCAATTGACGTACATCTTAACTTCACCTTGCAATACCATGGTTAGGAATAGCTGGACAAAGGAGCTGTTAAAGCTTCCCTGAATTGTGATAAACTGGAATAAGATATAGTAAAATCAAAAACAGATGCAGTACAAGTTTAGTAAGGAATGAGGGTTGCGTTAACTTCAAAAAAATAAGAAAAAAGAAAAAAAGAAAAAAAAGAAAAAAAGAAAACTATCACAAAAAGAAACCTGAATCATCTCTCCTCAAGAAGGAAATACATGAAGAGAAAAGAATGC
>NW_020869407.1:47500-60000 GCF_003789085.1 Penaeus vannamei | reverse complement strand
GCTCCTTATCATGTTTCTTGTCTCGTTTATCCTCCTTCTTTTCCTTATCATGGTCTTTGTCCTTGTCAGCCTCTTTCTTCTCTTCCTGAATCTTTTTGTTCTTTTTATATAGCTTGTGCAACTTTTTGGAATCATACTCGGTAAATTTGGAGACAAACTGCCACAGCAGGCTGAGGAAAGGGAGAAAAAAGGTGAAACGTTACAAATCTGTGTTAATGATATCAGCAACAATGAGAAAAAAGATATGAAGGAAAGACAGCAGTGCTACAGATGAAGTTGATATTGAAGAAAATCAGGTACGAGGGAAAAATTATTGAGCTAGAATTATCTATCCATCTAACCTAATGGTCTACATAAAATACTCAACATCGAAATACCTTTTCCATTCCTTCATACTCTCAGGATCCTTTATGTTTTCTAAACAACGTTCAATGTGATCTCCTATCTGGATGAGACAGCGCCGTGTCTGTTGAATTTGCTCTTCTTGCGTCAGGCTCTCATTGGGGTTGTCAAGGGTCTTTAGCGCTCTCTTCATTGGTCTCATCTTCTCTTTGCACTGAAAAATAGAGAAAAATTGATGAATCAGAAACCTAAATAAATACATATCCAAAAGAAAATCTAACTGTATTTGGCCCTGCTTTCTTCAGTCACTCTACATATTGCTATTGTGCAGAAGGACCGGAGACAATCATGGAACTCCATCCTCCAGAACCGAAAGCTTAGGAATATCAGTGCCTCTGTAAACGCCTTCCAGGTCCCCTCACCTCATCCCAAAGTGGGTGCGTCTTATCCAGTTCTTTACTGTCATCAAGCGGAATGGGCTGTCCGTTGGCAGTGATATGCATCGGTCCGTCTGTCTTCTTTTCCTTCTCCTTCTTATCTTTCTTCTCCTTTTTCTCCTTCTTCTTCTTTGGTTTCTCGTCCTTGGCATCGTTCTCCTCCTTGACCTTGGCCTTCTCACCATCCTCCTTCTCCTCCTTGATGTCCCGTGCTTTGGACTTGCTTTCCTTCGGTTCCTTGTGTTCCTTGGGCTCCTGAAGGGAGAGAGCAAAGGAGTCAGTGGTGTTAGTTGAGCTGAACGTGGAGATAGAGATGGAGGTGAGACAGACAGACAGACAGACAGACAGAGGGAGAGGGGAGAGAGAGAGGGGAGAGAGAGAGGGGGACAGAGGAGGGGGGGAGGGAGGGAGAGGGAGGGAGAGGGAGAGAGAGGGAGAGAGAGGGGGGAGAGAGACGAGAGAGAGAGGAGAGAGAGAGAGAGAGAGAGGAGAGAGAGGAGAGAGAGAGAGAGAGAGAGAGAGAGAGAGAGAGAGAGAGGAGAGGGAGAGGGAGAGAGGAGAGGGAGAGGGAGAGGAGAGAAGGAGAGAGAGGGGGAGAGAGAGAGAGAGAGAGAGGAGAGAGAGAGAGAGAGAGAAGAGAGAGAGAGAGAAGAGGAGGGAGAGAGAGTGGGAGACTGAGATAAAGAGAGAGAGAGAGAGAGAGAGAGAGAGAAGAGAGAGAGAGAGAGAGAGGAGAGAGAGAGACGCGGGGAGAAGTCGAGGGATGAGAAGAGAGGGAGAGAGAGAGAGGGAGAGAGAGAGAGAGAGAGAGAGAGAGAGAGAGAGAGAGAGAGAGAGAGAGAAGAGAGAGAGAGAGAGAGAGAGAGAGAGAGAGAGGAGAGGAGAGGGAGAGAGAGAGACGAGGGAGAGAGAGAGAGAGAGAGAGAGAGAGAAGAGAGAAGAGAGAGAGAGAGAGAGAGAGAGAGGAGAGAGAGAGAGAGAGGAGAGAGAGAGAGAGAGGAGAGAGAGAGAGATAGAGAGAGAGAGAGAGAGAGAGAGAGAGAGAGCGAGAGTGAGAGAGTGAGGGACAGAGCGAGAGGGAAAGGAAGTTAAAGGGAGAAAGAGGGACAGAGAGAGAGGGAGAGGAAAGAAGAGGGTGAGAAGGAAAAGAGAGTGAGATGGATAGAAGGAGAGGGCGAGGGTGAGTGGGAAAGAAAGTGAGATGACAGAAGGAAGAGAGGGAGGAAGAGAAATATCAAACATTAAGAAGCTAGTCTCAACAGATCGAATAGCGAACCAGAGAGCAAAACAGAGAAAGAAAGCCACACACAGCACATACATGATTAGAATATGCTCAAGCAAAAAATTACATCCAACATATAAATCAAAACAAACTTAAGTAAGTTTTGATTCCTCGAGTGTATTTTAAAAGCAAGGATTAGAAAAAAAATCAAAGAAATAAAACCAAAAATGAGTAGAAAATTAAATAGCAAACAACTTAAGCAATTGCCAAATCAAGAAACTGCTTCACACATAGTTATCACAAAACAAAATAACAACTAAGGCACAAAATAAACAACATGAAAGCCTTCACAACAAAATAAACACTACTTTAATAAGCAAACACGAGACAAACCCTGAGGGAAATCTGAGGAACCCTCATCTCTTATAATGCATGTGAAACGAAGGACAAACAAAGCAGGGAATCCTCACTTCATTCACCTTAGGAGCCTTTTTGAGGCTCACTCCTGACAATTGTGAGGTGTTCTTTTCGTCGTCCGAGCTGTCGTCATTTTCAATAATGGCCTTGGAGATGCCCTTTGGTTCCTTAGTCTTTCGCAGTTTGAGAGGCTTGTGGATCTTAGCCTGTGGAGTGAGCTGCTTACATGAAGCAATTGGAATATTCTTTAGAAATCATAATAGAAAAAGAAAAGTTATAATTTCAATGTATACAATTATCTTCAAGAAAAAGTTTACAGGAGTTTGCGACCACTAACCTTTGCTGGTCCAAGACCCATCTGTTTCTTGATTAGTTTAAGTAAGTATTGTGCTCTGCTCTCTAAATGTTTACCCTGAGGCTTGGTCTCACCCCCAAGGAGGATTTTGTCGTCGAGGTTAAGGGCTGGATCTCCCTTGATTTGTTCCCAAGATCCCATTCCATACTCGTAAATACCACGTAGTAACCTGAAGCAAGAGGAGACAATTATTGAGGATCTCATTGATGGAAAGAACTATGAACGTATTTTCAAATTACCATGACAATTGAATACTAAACATGAACTATCAGCCTTATCAAAATTTCTTCTGACTTGCTTTAATCATTGAACACACAACTCTGGATATTTAAACACTGAGTGTTTTTATTGCATAAAACTCCCCTACCTGGAATCATCCTGGATGCCCCAGGGGACGTCCCAGTGGGCATCTTTGACCCGCTTCATCTGCAAGGTCCACGACGCTCGCTCAACTGGTGCATGAGGGACAACGTGGTCCAAGGGCGCTAGTTCCTCAATGGTTGCAAGTGTGGTTTTGGCATTGATAGCCACCCCTGAGAGCTTGAACGATGGTCCACGGTCTCTGCGTTGCTTAGGTTGGCCTGGGAAAAATGTGTAGAGGTAAGGTCATACATACTATTTTACCTAGACTTTCATAACAGGGAAGCAGGAAGGGAAGGGAGGGAAAGTTAAAAGTCAAAGGGATAGAAGGGATGGAGCAAGGGAGGGAGGAAGAGAAAAGGGTGGGGATGGGGGAGGAGTAGGGAGTAGGAGGGAAGGAGAGGAGGAAGGAAGGGAGGAGGAGGGAGGGAGGGAGGGAGGGAGGAGGGAGGGAGGGAGGGAGGAGAGAGGGAGAGGGGAGGGAGAGGGGAGAGGGGAGGAGGGAGAGAGAGAGAGAGAGAGAGAGAGAGAGAGAGAGAGAGAGAGAGAGAGAGAGAGAGAGAGAGAGAGAGAGAGAGAGAGAGAGAGAGAGAGAGAGAGAGAGAGAGAGAGAGAGAGAGAGAGAGAGAGAGAGAGAGAGAGAGAGAGAGAGAGAGAGAGAGAGAGAGAAGAGAGAGAGAGAGAGAGAGAGAGAAATAATACCAATTGCCATCTAACATGTTTTATAAAAATCTCAAAAAAGAAAAAAACATGTATCTTGGAATAAACCTATTTCAAGCACAGTGAGTTTTCTGTTACTCTTACAGTTACAAAAAATTTTCCATACCATTAACTTCAGGCGTCTTTTCATTCTCTTTCTGACTCTCGTGCTCCTTCATAGCATCCTGACACCTCTCGTATATCGTCTCGCCCACTTTGCGCAGGTCGCTGATGGGCTTCTCTCTGAGATCAGCATCGTGAGCAATAGTGTCGAGACGTCGCAAGGGATTGCTGAACTTTTTGAAGCTTTTGAAGAATCTTCTGACCTGCATCAGAAAAAAGCGTCAAATCTTTTATTTCAAAGTAACTGTTTGATATTCTTAAAATATATATATTTCCTTTATCATTACAGTGTAGCTCTTCAAACTCAACAATATCAGATGGGATCTGTACATGTTATGGTAAGAGTGAGCCTAAATTCCAGATGGCACATACCCATGCCAAGATAATAGAGGCTGCTCTATGTTCAGTGCAATTCTTTCAAAATTGAGCCTTTATTGAAAAATAATAAATGACTCTTCCACTATCAATGGCACAGATTAAAAAATATTGCACTCTCACTGAATATTTCCCAGTATCGCTGGGCTAACTGCAATATCCCTTTTCAAACTCATCCCCTAAAGCCTCCATTTTCCGCAACCAATCCCTTCCCACTCATCCCACTTGTTCCGCCCATTCTGCCACTAATAACATACCTCTGCATCAGTAAAACCTTTAATGGTTTCCTTGTGGTGCATACGAGGCCGACCTCGCTTTCTTGGTTTGTCGTCATCTGTATCGTCATTGCTTGACTCAGATTCCTGGCGTTTCTTCTTGGTTCGAGGAGATTCATCTTCCTGCAAAAAAAAGAGGAAACAAAAATGATTAAACAAAAACAAAAAACATGAACAGGTATAGTAATAAAATCTGGAATAATAAAACTTCACGCAAATGATAAGAAGTGTAATATCAAAAGTTATTTTACATTTTTCTAGCATCAGAATCACAGCCAGACGAGGAGGAGGTGGGTGTGTAAGAGAGAGAAGGACGACAAGAGATGGAGATGGAGTTAGACCTGGAGTTAGAGACAGTTGGAACTGGAGTTATAGTTAGAGTTGGAGTTGGAGACGGGGACTGAGCATGAGATGGAGGTGTAGGGGGAGGGGAAGTGAAAAAGAGGGATGCATTAGTATCAATATTAGCATTAGTCGCATGTTAGTACTAGAAAAAGTATTGAGACTAGGATCAGGGTCATGATATGGAAGCAGCAAGGGTCACAAGGGTGGACAACAGCAAGAAATAAAGGGAAATGGGGAAAAAATGTAAGAGGAACCATATACAATTACAATAAACTGAATAAACTCCTACCTTCTGTCCTGCCTGATTCACTGTCTTCCGTTTTCTTGGGGGCAAGTAGAGATCAGCCATTTCTTTTTGCTTCTCCTCTTCTTCCACTTTGGTCCGGAAATCCTCTGGGATAATTTCATCCTGTAATTATTAAAAATAAATAAAATTATTAATCAATAAAAATAAAATAAAATAAAAGTAAAATGCAAAGACTCCTAAAACAAAGGAAAATTCTTATATAAAAATCACCCATTATAAGAAACAACAGGACAGTTATGACTAATCCCATCATTGATACTACTACTTAAAAAAAAGAAAGAAAAAAAAAAAAAAAAAAAAAAAAGAGAAATGCAACATCTCACCCAGTCTTTGGTGCTCTCGTCCGCAATGGAGTCTAGCTTGGAGACTTCTTCCTCTTCATCCAGATTAAAGGAAGCCACTTTGAACGCGCTCAGGAGCTCATCGCCAGCCATGGACGGAGCCTCGTCCCTCGTCTCGGCTCTCCTCAGGATCTCATCAATATCACACTGTTCAGAGAAAAAAAGATTAAGCATTGTGTTCATACTATCTACAAGAAATGTTAATGTGAAAGTGTTCTTTAAAAGTAGGAGAAGTTCAAAAAATATTTCAAGTCTAAAAAAAAAGGAAGCTAATTGTTTAATTTTGCTCCCTATCTACTGCTTTGCTTTAGGGCAGGAAAGTGTTCTTACCATTGGTTCCTCCTCATTCTCCTCGTCGTCTTTAAAAAGTTCCTCGGCACCAAACTTTAGGATGGCATTCAACTCCTCGCGGTTGAATGGGTTAGAATTTGAGCCTAGACGACAAGTGTTTGGTTACTAGAGATTAATACAGAATAATAAATTCAAAGATAAAAACACCTCACTTTATGAAACTATAAATACTACTTAAAATATTGTTTCTTTTACCTTGTCAATTTTCTCTTCAACACATCATATTTTTCTCTTCAAAAATTTTACATACGACAAAAATTTATTCAGGCACACTTACTTGACATTTTTTTATTGAAGACAGTGCGACCAGATGTGTCCATGGACTGAATAACAAGATGATCAAGAACCATCTTCTGTTTCGCACGCTCAATAATATTTTCTTCTATACTATTTTTCGTCACCAGCCGATAAATATTAACCTGAAATGTGTATCATATTTTGAGCTTCCAATTCATCAACCAAACAGGCAATTGAATATCAACTAGTTATCATTTCATCTACTAAATCACAAATTTGTAAGTCAGAGTATTAGCATTATCTATTTATTCTCAAACAAATACAATTCATTAATATACCATCTCTGATTTTCCTCAACAAATGCCCCACACATCTGTACACAATTACTATACAATTGTAAATCTAATCATGATAAGTATTTACAAAATATATCATGAAATGAAGCACAAAATCTCAGCTCATGTAAATTCTTTCACTTCTTACTTGATTTTTCTGCCCTATTCGATGTGCTCTTGCTTGCGCTTGCAGATCATTCTGGGGATTCCAGTCCGAGTCAAAAATGACAACGGTATCTGCAGTTGCGAGGTTGATTCCAAGACCTCCGGCACGTGTGGACAGGAGGAAACAGAAATCCTGAAATATGAAGAAAAAAAATTTAAACTCTATTAATTACAATATAGACTGTATAAGCTATAAACTGCAGAGTTACAATTAAACTGAGAGTATAATAACCTTGCCCTCATCATCAAAATAAAAATCATTCCAGTAAACATGTAAATATATACCAAAAATTTAAAGGCCAATAAGCAACATTTACCTAAACAAATAATAAATATCTTTTTAATGTGATAATCTTACTTCCACAATGAAAAAAAAACTAAAATACCTTATCTTTGTTGTCAGAATACAAACTATTTTCAATCTGTTTTTTCATTACTTTTTTCAGAATCATTATCATCATCATTCTCATTATTGTTGCTTTTCTATTATCCATTAGATTATTACAAAATAAACTCTATATTATCATTATTACTGCTACTAATATTATCATCATTATCATTATTTCAATTTTCATTTTCATTTTTATAATCATTATTACTCAACAATTATCATCATTATCATCAATACCCATATTTTCAATATTATCATTATCTTCATCATTATCAATACTCATATTATTAATGATCATATTTAATACCATTATTTCATCATTGATATCATCCTTATTAACATCATTAATGTGATTATATACACAGTATCACTGTTGTATCTATTAACATTATTATCATCACTAGGAACCTCTAACACTCCCTCACCTGAGAACCTTCGGCATTGAAGTGGTCGAGCGCCTGCCTCCTAAGCTCACCCTTGATGGAGCCATCCAGCCTCTGGAAGGGGAAGCGTCGGTACTGCAGGTACTGCGCCAGGATGTCCAACATACGCACCATCTGGGAGAAGATGAGGACTCTGTGCCCAGTCTCCCGCAGCCTAACCAAAAGCTTATCCAGCAGCATTAACTTGCCGCTGCCTCTTAATAATTGCTGGAAAGTGGAAAGGAGTGAATGAGTCAAAACAGATATTTGCAAAGTGAGACCTAAAATGGCAAAAGTGGGGAGATAAAATAGATCTAGATTACATAAAACTGAAACTGAAAATCAGAAGAATGCTCAACCTCTTTGATCAGCGCAGTATTGAAAATTTCTACCCAACATTATGTAATTTTGATTACAAAACTTTATTATCACATTGCTACAATGTATAACAACTTGCCTGTAGAATCTCTGTTGAGATAGTATCCTCAGGAGGTTTAATGAGGTGACTGTGGTTGCAGCATTTCTTCAACTCCATCACAATATTTACAAAACTTGAAGTTGAACCCCTGTTCCCTGTTCAACACAAGAGAGAGATAAATATGATAGGAAAATTTGTCTTTATCTATATTTATCTATATATCAATAGAGTCAAACAGACATAGATAGACATATAGACAGATATGTAGATAATTTACATTTATCTATATTTTATGTTTAGTTATAACTATTCTAAATTTCTCAAAAACACCTATTCCCCACCTTTTTTGAGCATGTCATAATTCTTGGTGAGAATCCACTTGTAGAACTGCTTCTGTTGCTGCATCATGTCCACCCTGAGGATCTGCTCCACTTTTGCAGGGAGGGACTTCTCCACATCCTTCTTGACACGACGCAGAAGGAAGGGTTCCAGCTGCTTGTGGAGCCGGTGACACCACTTCTCACTGTCATGCTGTGACTCAAAATAGTCCCAGTCATCAAACTTCTCCGGCATAATGAAGTGCAGGAGGGCCCACAGCTCCTTGAGAGAGTTCTGGAGGGGTGTGCCAGTGATGAGCAAACGGTGGTTGGAGCGGAACTCCTTCAGTGCCTGGTACAGCTGAGATTCCTCGTTCTTGAGCCTAAAAATAGAGAATAAAAACATTCTCAGTATCAGATGTTAAGAGATCAAGAATACAAAAACCTACTAAGTCATGAAACAGTAAATACCTCTAAACAGTGGTTTAATTACATCATTAGTCTATGGAACTTCAATGCCTAATCAGATCATTGCTTTCCACAAAAAAATAATCACCCACCATATAAACTGATTATATAAAAAGATGAGCCATAGAAACACTGCATTTCATGGGTGATATGATTCTTAAATCACGTTCAAACCAGAAGTATATTAGTCCACTCACCTATGCGCCTCATCAACCACCAAGCAAGCCCACTGACAGCTGTCTCTCAGGTCTTCTTTGTCACGTAAAAGAATCTCATATGTTGTGAGAACAGCATTGAACTTGAGTCTTTTGGAGGAGGTTGTCCACTCATAATCTCTCACCTGTTAGGGGGCAAGAGAAAGCTTGTATTTTCTTATTTTCCATGTGAACTAGATGAAGGAAGACATGGTTATTCAGCATGTAATTTTTTTTTCTCTCTTTTTTTTTTATTAGCAATGACACAAAATATACTTTCATTCATATGTACATACACACACACATTCTCACTCTCACTCTCACTCTCATTCTCTCTCTCTCTTACAATTCTTCTGGAGTCCCTGTCACCAATGTAAACAATGACATTAATGTCTGGAGCCCAGTTGTTGAATTCCCGCTGCCATGCATTAAGGGTGGAGAGTGGCAGGACTAGGAGGAAAGGACCATACATGGCGTGTGTATGGAAAAGATAGCTCAGGAAACTTATAGTCTGGATGGTTTTACCTGGAACAAAGAGAGATCATCAGACTTTTGTTAATACTAAACATCACTGCATGCAAAATTTATCTGCATGGAAACAGTGCTATTCTCTTCTTCATTCTCATTATCATATCAGCACTGAGAATGATAATGATAATGAATATCACGATAATGATGACTGCGCCAATACCAAAGACAGCAACAACAATAATAGCATAAACAACTAACACAATACATTTCAAAACATCACTCAACATAATTTAATTACCTATTTCCAGCACATGAAAAGAGAAAGATAACCAACTCACCCAGACCCATCTCATCAGCCAATATGACGGAGTTGTGTTTACACCAAGCATGAATGAGCCAGTTGACCCCATCCATCTGGTAATCACGTAATTCTAGATTCTTTGCAGGGGAGAAACAAGAAGATTACTATTGAACTTGCAGTAAAAGACAAATAACACAGACACAGAAAGATCATAAACCTGTATACTGCAAGAATTCAGACACGGAAGCATTTATAAATAATTGGGGAAGGGGAGGGGAGGAAGGGAGGAAGGGAGGAAGGGAGGAGAAGGGAGAGAGAGAGAGAGAGAGAGAGAGAGAGAGAGAGAGAGAGAGACCATTCATACCTCATTTTCACCACCCAAATAATCAGGTTGGACTTTCATTGCTGAGAACTTTGGTCTGTGCTTCAGTGCAGGGCACTGCTTTGGAGTGCAAGACGATTTTTCCCGCACTTCGAAACTCTCAAGCTGAAATTATGGAAAAGAGTGGCATGAGAATAATGAATACCTAGCAGAATAATGTATGGTCTGAAAATATCACATATAAAATAACACGTAGTTCTCTATGGAAACAGTAAAATAGTAAAAGCTAAATTCTCAATCAACAAAACAAGAGAAACCAACTTGAGACAAAAATCTTTCTCGAACTAAAGATTCCAGCTCCCACGTGGCCTCTGCATAGGGGAGATTTTCCCATTTCACATAGAAATAATGGTTGCCATTTTCCTCTGCTTCAGCGAAGATCCTCTCAGCTCTGTAAATGTAATGAGTTGAAAATAATGAAATGTTATCATTATAATAGTAGTACAAATAATACAACTAGTACTAGATAGCAAAAGCAATATAAATGAATATCTAATTAACCCCTTCGATCCGGGTGACGTGACCATCTTGTCATGAAAAAACTTGGCCTTAGGGGTGGGTGACGTGAACATCGAAATGGATTAAAATGGCCGTGGACCAAGCGATGTGGACTTGCCATCATGAGCGAAGGCCAGGGTGACAGAAAAGATTGGCCACGAGTGCAAGAACCTGTTGGAGGCTGATCAAGACTCATTTGGCATTTAGAAAGGGGCATTTGAATTATTCCCATCTTTAAATGAGTGTGGAATATAATGCTGTGAGCCTTGACCGGAAGAGCACCGGCTCCTGGAAGAATGCCATTTCCATGCTCAGCATCGTATTCCTGGCTACCATGACTAGCAGTACAGGTTGTATTACAGGAAACTGAATATTAAAAAAAAAAAATATATATATATATATATATATAATATATATATATATATATATTTTTTTTTATGGCATATTTACTACATTGATAGATGCTATTCCAAATATGGATATTGGAAAAAGGCAAAAGAGCTAAAAACACTTATTCAAAATAACATTCAAATGGGGAGGTATAGAGAGTGTTCGCGGGCACCTGGCCTACACCCACACACCCAGCAGAGTGGAATCTTACACAAGCCTGATGCCTATAATTTGGTCCATGTGATTGCCATGATTCAAGGGGTTAAACAAATCATACAAATGCTTGTATCAGTGATTCTTTACACTTCTGTAATAGGCACACACTAAATCTTTAAAAAATTGAAGTGTGCATTTTCAGCAGTGTTCGAACATAGCGACAGCAAGTCGAAACTCTACAAGCAAGAAGCTTACGAACACACACCACACATTTCTCAGATATTCAAACTTTACTATTCCCATGCAAGTCAGTCCTCTAACACTCCCCTAACCCTCTCTCTTAACCCATCAGCGACTGGTAAAATTTTTGGCAAGTTTATGTATGCACGGGCTTGTTGGCGCGCACCGGCAATTTCCCCTGTTTGCGCCCAGCTCAATCGGTAGTTTGCGACCAACATATAGCACCTAAAAGCTTTCATTTTGCTAAAATTTATAAAAATATTAAAATTTTGAAGGTTTACCTTCACTTTAGGTGCCATTGCCTAAAATCTTTACCATATAAATGAAGCCGCTACTACTGGAGAAAAACAACCTCCATCCGACGAGCCAGTAGTGCGGGAATGGGCATGACATGATGCCCCCGGCGTTTGGTCCACAACAGCCATGGCATGTACGTACGTGACACCCGGTGCCAATGGGTTAATTAAGACCTCTCACAAGACCTTTCCTCCCCTCAATCAAGACCTCAGTCTACAAACCTAATGTGTGATGAATAGAGCTCCTTCTCAAGCTCAGACTGGATCTCCATGTACTCGACTTCCTCCGGGGATGCGCGGTGCCTCCAAATGGACATCTCCTCCTCCCTGCGCAAGTAGTTCTCCAGCTTCTTCATGCCCTTCACCTGGAATGCATTGTACTGGTCCACAAGGGGAAGGACATTAATACAGACACACTTGATCACTGATACGTCATTCGGGGGATGACTTTTTAAATTTCTATGTTTCTATTTCTGTCCTTTATCTTTTCTTTTCTTAATTTTTTTCTTTGCTATCACTTTCTTTTTTTTTACCGAGATTTTATCATCTACTGGTTGGGCTTATGTAATGGTAATATGTATCTCTTTTAAATAAACTGTAAGCAAAGTCATATATATCTATACATATACATATATATATATATGTATTATGACATACATATATACTGTACAATCAATATTCTAGTATATCATTACTAGAATCTTGTTTCTTACATGTTACTTAAAATTAAGTACTTAGAATATAAAACTGTGGAACTAACCCACTGATTATACTTAATACATTACATTAATTACAATTGCTAATGAGAATTGCCATCTCCGCATGCTAGCAAATAGTTCCTGTGCCCTAGAGTCCTTGCTTTTTACCAAT
>NW_020869407.1:37500-40000 GCF_003789085.1 Penaeus vannamei | reverse complement strand
CAAAAGATAAGGGCAAGATGACAAACTAACAAAATACACAAAATATGAAGAGAAAGTCCTGAGGAGGAGGAGGAGTGGAGGAGGAGGAGGAGAGGAGGAGGAGGAGGAGAGGAGGAGGAGGAGGAGGAGGACAGGAGGACAAGGAGGAGAAAAAGAAGAAGAAATAGAAGAAGAAGAAGTTTTACCTTTTACTAGCATCATCACTATCACTGCCTTCACTGCTGCTCTTCTTCTTTTTATGCGATGATGACTTTTTCTTGGATGATGAGGATGACGAGGTTGGCTTTTTGCTGGGGGGCTTCCGCTTAGGCTTTGGGGACTCATAGTCGGAGTTCTCGCTGTCCGACTGCTCAGAGCTATTCCACTGACTAGAGCTGTGTAGGGGTTTGAGAAACGGCTTACTTTATACATAAAAAATATATGATATACAATACATATTACACCACTACATATTTTCCTTTATCATGAAAATACTCCTAATCTTTTACTAATATTCTTGCGCACTCCTCAACTGCCCACCCCACACGTACCTCTTCCTCCTCCTGTGATGCTTCTTAGCGTTGTTCTCGTGCTCCACGTTCATGCGCTCCGGCTCCTTCCTCTCGCGCGCTGAGCGTCTTATCCCGTAGATGTCGGGATTTTCCTCCCAACACTGCAAAGTACTCTTTTCCCAGAGTTATCTCAGCCGTTATCAGCATGAATTATCAATCAGCATGTATTGTCACTTTAATCTTTTAATTTCTTACTTTTACTTTTCACGACAAAATGTGTGAATATATCTGTGTGTGTGTGTGTGTGTGTGTGTGTGTGTGTGTGTGTGTGTGTGTGTGTGTGTGTGTGTGTGTGTGCGCGCCTGCGTGTGCGTGCGCTGTGTGTGTGTGTGCGCGTGTGCGTGCGTGCGCCTGCGTGTGTGCGTGTGCGTGTGTGCGTGCGTGTGGTGCGTGTGTGCTGCGTGTGTGTGTGTGTGTGTGTGTGTGTGTGTGTGTGTGTGTGTGTGTGTCTGTGTGTGTTGTGTGTGTGTCTGTGTGTGTGTGTGTGTGTTGTGTGTGTGTGTGTTGTGTGTGTGTGTGTGTGTGTGTGTCTGTGTGTGTGTGTGTGTGTGTGTGTGTTGTGTGTGTGTGTGTGTGTGTGGTGTGTGTGTGTGTGTGTGTGTGTGTGTGTGTGTGTGTGTGTGTGTGTGTGTGTGTGTGTGTGTGTGTGTGTGTGTGTGTGTGTGTGTGTGTGTGTGTGTGTGTGTGTGTGTGTGTGTGTGTCTGTGTGTGTATGTGTGTGTATGTCTGTGTATATGTGTGTATGTCTGTGTATATGTGTGTGTATGTGTGTGTGTATGTGTGTGTGTGTGTGTGTGTGTATGTGTGTGTGTATGTGTGTGTATGTGTGTGAGTATGTGTGTGAGTATGTGTGTGAGTATGTGTGTGAGTATGTGTGTGAGTATGTGTGTGTGAGTATGTGTGTGAGTATGTGTATGTGTGTATGTGTGTATGTGAGTATGTGTGTGAGTATGTGTGTGAGTATGTGTGTGAGTATGTGTGTGAGTATGTGTAGTGTGTGTGAGTATGTGTGTGAGTATGTGTGTGAGTATGTGTGTGAGTATGTGTGTGAGTATGTGTGTGAGTGTGTGAGTATGTGAGTATGTGAGTATGTGAGTATGTGTGTGAGTATGTGTGTATGTGTATGTGTATGAGTATGTGTGTATGTGTGTGAGTATGTGTGTATGTGTGTGAGTGTGAGTGTGAGTGTGTTTGATTCATTCTCTTGCTATTATAGTACATGTCCCTGCTCTTGAAAATGTGTTGAAGCAAATGCTTGTACTAGCTAAAAATATCTACACACTGACACTACAGTAATGAACTTCAATAACCTTGAGGTAACTAACCGACTTCAGGTCCTCCTTCCCTCCTTTGCGCGAGCCACCCTTTCCGCTGCTACCCCTGCTGTAGGATGAGCTGCCCGAGCGGTCATGCTCATCCTCCTGGTCCTCTCCATCCTCATCGTCATTTTCATCCTTTTCATCGTTATCTTCCTCATCCTCATCCTCATCTCCTTCCTCGTCGTCTGAACCCGACTGCTTGTTATTGTCGGAGTCAGAGTCAGAGTTGTTGTCGGAGGAGTCGGAGGAACTGCCCGAACCCGAGCCGCTAATGGGGAGGGGCACAGGGAAAGTAAAGTGAACAGAATGCTTAGTACTCATATGGAAGTTGTCCTAAACTAGTCAAAATAAAAAATTGCTATTCTGCTATTTCATAGTTTTCCCACTTTTCCCCTCCTCTTTCCCTCTATTCATTCCTTCCTCATTCCTCTTCTGAAGTCTTTCTTCTATCCTTCCTTCCCATCTCCCTCTCCTCCCTTCCCCTTCCCTCCAACCCATCCATTCCTTCCTTTCTTACTCACCTCCCACTCCCACTTCCAGAGCCGGAGTCACTGCCTGACCCAGACTTGCTGTCGTTGTCATTGTTGTCAGAGTCATTGTCGGAGCCACTACCGGAGCCCGACCGCTCCT
>NW_020869407.1:27500-32500 GCF_003789085.1 Penaeus vannamei | reverse complement strand
GAATCCTGTGCACCTACTAGCAGATACATTCATGTTCTGTTCAACAGCCAGATCAACCATTCATCCGGCACGCCCATTTCAGTGTTTTGCCCTTGGGTTCTGTTTATGACTACACATTTGGCTCTGCGTTTCCTGGACTGTGACGTGATGACCGTATTTACTCATGTGGATGCACCTCTTGTGTGTTCATACTTCCATTATTTCTTGACATATGCAATACAAGCTTCTACTCTGTGTTTGTAATCACCAGATCAAATGGTTGTTTCATTTAAATATTGCAGTGTGGAACTTCGTAAACTCAAACTCCTGGTTTGAAACTATGGTTCTAAGTATACTGTTATGGAGATTTATCATCAAAGAATCATAGCAAGAACAAAAGAACTATACTAACCATCAGAGCTGCCAAAACTATGGGCTCACTTGCATTCTTGGCAAGAGTAAGAGAGCTTGGTAGTATTTAACATGAAAAGTAAATAAAGCTACACTTTTCATTCCTTAAAAAAGTTTATTTTACAAAATGCAGATCTTGGTATCAGTCTCATTTAGCCTTTGAACTTTAGGTTCACTGAAGTGGGAAAATGGGAGATACAAAAGGCAGAAAGGAGGGTAGATAGTAACACTAAAGAAAAACAAGTGTGCATAACCAAGAGAGAGAAAAGTAATTATACAGAACTTGCTGGTACATATACAGAAAATGTTTTTCAGGTACTTTTCTACATTGTAAATATATTGTATTAATGTTCATCCAGTTTCTTAAAATATACAAATTAAAGTGAAGAACTTTTACTATTGTGGCATCTGGTGCTATGCTTGAATGATCAGTTATTTTTACAGTTAGAAGTGTGTCCCACATTCCAACTGTGTAAACAGAGATGTTCATGCTCAGGACTTCCAAGGTCAGACTACCTGCAACAACAATTCTCTTCCAAGTCTATGATTTTCATGATCTTACTGTTGCCAATTCCATTAAACATTTCTGTACAGATGTAGTTATGTTGGATTTTCATTGAAAGGTATTATATACAGCAAATTTTGTAATAAAAATGTGTTCTTTATTTACATAAACTTCTATACTTCTTAAGTGAAGGTTTAGTCTGAAGCTTGGACTTCTATGAAACCATTCTTTTGCTTACAAACATTATAAATCTGAATGTGTCATCAATAACTCTACCAAAAAAAAACATTTCTATAGTATGCATTATGTATTTTGTTTATCACTACACCATCCCATCCTTACTGTAAAAGGAAGTCTTTGGGGGAATTCCCTTGCCAGTGAATCCAAAAGGCTCAAGATCTTTTTTTAACAATCCATTCAAGCCACTGATAACTTGCTACAGTCTTCTAGTGACCTACTAGTCAGCAGTGTCCTAGGCAGTAATACCTTTCGGCACTGGCAAGAGCACACAAGCCTTCACCTTATTTTGAGGAGATATAGAACCATTAAGGACAGACTTTGTTATCAGAATTAACAAGGTAGTTTTTTTATTTGCTGTTAGGCACATAGACCACATATTGGCCAGAAGACTCAGGTACAAAAACAAAATTTTTGTTGTTCGTATTAATATGCGAAAGGAACAGTTGTGAAATATATCCATCCTCAAAGTACCCAATAATAACATGAAAATTACATTTTTTTTTTTTTTTTTTTTTTTTTTGTTACCCAAGACAAGATATATTGTTCCAAGGATTTATTACAAAGGAGTAATATGTTCACATTAAATGTTATACAGAATTGTTCTATGATTGTGTATATTTAATTCACTGCTCTATGGAAAGAATACCAAGGCAAGTTGACTATAAGATGCTACAATGGTTTCCCAGAAATGTCCTATTTCATATGATAGTTACTATTCTGTCAATGGGATGTAAAACAATCTTATATACAAAGCTTACACCACAGAGTTTGTTTCTTTGTTTTTTATAAATGTTCTAATACCCCACCTACAATGAAGTTATTACAGAATTAGAAAAAAATTGTACAATGAAGTGTATTAATCCCAATAAGAACTACTAAACAGAAAAAAATAACCAAATAAAATGAAATGCATAAAGGAGACAAATAATGAAAAAGAATTTGTAGTCTCTACAATACCACTGACATACTGTGCTGTAGAAAGCAAGATAAAATCCTTATTTAATATGCATAAAGAAGACAAATAATGAACAAGAATTAGGAGTCTTTCTACAATACCAGTGACATACTGTGCTGTCAAAACCAAGATAAAATCCTTATTTAATAAGCAAGTCTTCAGTGTGTAAAAATAGGCTAATACTATCTATGACTGCGAACATTCAAGAGTTAACGATATTGAAACAGGAGTAACAAACCATATTTAGTTGAGAATATTAACATTCCCCCCTATTAACATTTGGTAGAAAATTCAAGACAGCATTTCCTGAAAGTAGATCAAAATTACAAGAAAAGAATAGCAACGAAGTGCATTAACATTAACCCTAGACTTGTGCGTCGATACAAATTCCAGAACGCGCATTGAGTCGATATCCAATGCTATTGCTATTTCGAATCTTACTAAAAAATGTACCTTAGTCTAGGTGTTCAGAATTGTACTTTATAACCTTATATCAATCATGCTAGTCTCCAAGCGTGCCAAAATACGCAAAAGTCAAAAGAAAATTCATTCGACTCGTTGCGCACTTGCCTGGCAACTGCTGAAGAAAACCGTAAACAAATGACCAAAAAGTCCCAAAATCTCATCAAATCCTGAACTGAAGTCCCCAGCTATGGGGTCTAGACCCTAATCATGACTCCATCTCCCTGTGGTCGATCCCCAAATGCACCAAAACGCCAAAAAATATCCAAAATTCACTAGCACTTAATGGGGAAAACGCAAGAAAATGCAGTAAACTTTGCAAAAAATCACACTAAAGTACGCGATTCCATACGGTAAGCAGAGTCCCAAAAAGGGGAAAAAAGGTGTAAATCCAACCCTAGCTGCCCCAGCACGTGAATGCTAGCTTAACCGACGTAAACAGAAATCAGCTGATGTAAACAAACGCCACTGACCTCCCTCATCCTTAGCCGGCTCAGGGGAAGTCCCTCGCCAAGATCGGACAAGTCTCCACTCCTCTTCCTCTATTTTCTCTTATTCCACACGATATTTTCTAGCAAATTCACAGTTAGTATATAAATTAACATTAAATTGTAAGCGTTCACAGGTCACTAGAGCCGCCTGGGGCCAGTGCGGGCCTTCGCAAGCTCCGAGTTACGTGCTCGTCAAAGATGGCTGCCGGTCGGCCATTTTACGGCCTGCTCGTCCCTGAGGCTGAGTCGTAATTTCCGTTTCATCGGATTTTCGCCGCGTTTCCTCAGCGCTCGCTTTTCTAACGATAAAACACCACGATCACTACATTCTTAAGCAACACTTGCAATACTACACAGGCCGCTGTGTGAACGGATGCCGCGGAAATTTAGAGATTTTCACGGAGGTTTTCAGGCCGTGGCAGAGCTAAGTCCGTCAGCCATGTTCCCACTATACTACCCACAATCCTCAGCGCGATGACGTCGTCCCGGCTCCAGCCTTCAAAAACAACTAACTCACACCAAGGCTCCAAAAAGGACAACATAAACTAAAAACAAAAATACACAACAGCAAAAGCAAGGGAAGAAATAATAAGGTCCGAATAAACGCTAATATTATAGAGGTGTATGGATGCTCCTGTCTTTTATGTATTATTTCCCCCCTCCACTCTCCCCCCAATAAACGGGAATGGAAAATGAAATATAGATTGCAATAAATACTTTTATTTATTTGAAATTATTAACAAAAGAACTGTACATGGAAATTCTTTTAATCTAAATGCATCAGACATTCCGCATGATTGGAAAATAATGCAGTTAATAATCAGTTTAATAATATTCCTTAGAATCATCATTAATCTCTGCCCCTCTCCCCCCCATCAAGCATCCCCCACCCTCTCCCTCCTTTGCGGATGGGAGGCAGGAAGGAAGATGAGGGAAATGGGGGAAAGGCATGGGATGGGAAAGAAAATTTTCCCCTGACTACATTGCTTTGGGCCATAATAATACCCCTTTGGGAATGAAAGTGTTGGAATAACACACACATGAATGGCAACGATGTAACTCTGCAATGGAAGCTACTACAGCTTCTTGGCTTTCCGAGGGCGTGGAGAATTATTCCAGATGATGGGTGTACAGTCTGTAATGGACACCACGTTGAGCCCGCCCATGGTCACGCCCTTCACGGCAGACTGGAAAGAGAAAAAAAGGAAACATAAAACAAAAACTCTAAAAGTACAAAAGAGAAAACAATGAAACCTGATGAACCTGCTCGCCAAGGACGATTGGCTTTTCTGGGGTAGAAACCAAATTGTTAAAAACAAAATGAAATATGTATAAATTATACAAAATTTGAGATCTTGAAACACTCCCACTAGTTGAATTGGATAGTATCATGCAGAAATGTGGATATAACAAATAAATATATATATATCTATGCAAAGCTATATAAAGCTCTCAAACACACAACAGTCATTATGCTATCATGATTATATATATATATATATATATATATATATATATATATATATATATATATATCCACACAGAATGGCAAATTTAGGGCAGGGAAAATGAACAAATTTGGAATGATAATAGGTTATTGAAAGGTTTGTGGTCTAGTGCAATGCATGCTGGCTGACACCAGATCAAGCCGAGTTGGCAAATTCCCTGCTACTGAAGGAAAATGGGAGTGTGATATTATGATTGGAAGATTGTAGTAATAGCTTTGGGAGAAGTTAACTTATTGTATTCATATCTATTTCTCAAAGTGCAAAGAAATACAATTGCCTAAATTGTATTGTAGCCCAAAGAGTGTCCAAAAATGTTGTCTCCCCATAACAGATCAGTGATGCAGAACATTAAAGAAGATACTCTGAAGTATGAATCTAACAAGTTGCACTTATAAGCCCATGCTTTAACATGGCTGCTATACAAAAAAGTTACTTATCTATAGAATAGG
>NW_020869407.1:15000-25000 GCF_003789085.1 Penaeus vannamei | reverse complement strand
TAGAAGACATTCTTAGTAGACAAGAATAGACAATATACATCAGCAAATATCAAACATTTTCTTACAGTTTGATAGGGAAAATCAAGTAATATTCATGTCCAAAGACCATTGCAAGGCAAGAGGTTGAGGATGAGGTAAGGTAAAGAATGAAAGGATGAGTGGTGTGTGGTTAAAGAGGATAGGGGGCAAGGATAAATGGAGAGATATAAAGGGACATGGAGAGGGATGGGAGAAATGGGGGGGGGGGGGAGCAGAAATAAGACAAGGAGGGGGTGGAGGGCTAGGAGGATGGAATGAGGGGGGAGGGGCAAGAATGAGAATGGAGAAAGAGGGGGTGGAGGGGCAAGGAGGAGAATGGAGGAGGGGTGGAGGGGGAAGGAGAATGGAGGGGGGGTGGAGGGCAAGGAGAATGGAGGAGGGGGCAAGGAGAATAGAGAATGAGGGGTGGAGGGGCAAGGAGAATGAGGGAGAGGAAGGGAGTGGGATAGGAGGGAAGTCAGGGAGGGGAGGAGGACAAGAGGGAATTGAGGAGGGGTGGGAGGGAGAAGGCAGGGAGGGAGGAGGAGGACAAGGGAGAGAGGGGAGGAGGGCAAGGAAGGCAAGGAGGGAGGGAGGAGGAGGAGGGAGCAAGGAAGGCAAAGGAGGGAGGGAGGGGGAGGACAAGGAAGGCAAAGGAGGGAGGTGAAGGCAGCCAGGAGGGGAGGGAGGGAGGGAGGAGGAGGAGGGAGGCAGGGAGGGAGGGAGGAGGGAGACCAGGAAGGCAGGGAGGAGGGAGGAGGAGGACAATAAGGCAAAGAAGGAGGGAGGAGGAAGAAGGCAAAGGAGGGAGGGAGGAGGAGGCAAGGAAGGTAAAAGGGAGGAGGAGGACAAAGGAAGAAAAAGGAGGGAGAGAGGAAGGAAGAAAAAGGACAAGGGAGGAAAGGAAGAAAAAGAGGAGGGGAGGGAGAAGGAAGGAAAAGGAGGGAGGGAGGGAGAAAAGGAAAAGGAGGGAGGGAGGAGAAGGAAGGAAAAGGAGGGAGGGAGGGAGAAGGAAGGAAAAGGAGGGAGGAGGGAGGAGGGAGGAGGAGGGAGAAGGAAGGAAAAGGAGGGAGGGAGGGAGAAGGAAGGAAAAGGGAGGGGAGGGAGGAGAAGGGAGGAAAAGGAGAGGGAGGGAGGGAGGAGGGAGGAAGAAGGGAAAGGAGGAGGGAGGGAGGGAGGGAGGGAAAGGAAGGAAAAAAGGGAGGGGGAGGAGGGAGAAGGAAGGGAGGGAGGAGGGAGGAGGGCCAGGAGGAGGAGGAAAGGGAAGGGAGGGAGGGAGGGGAGGGAGAGGGAAAGGAGGGAGGAGGGGGACGGAGGAGGATGCAAGGAGGGAAAAAAAAGGGAGGGAGAGGAGGAAAAAGAGGAAGGTGAAGAAATGGGGTAGGAAGGAATGAAGGAAGGAGATGAAATGGGGTAGGAAGGAAGGAATGAAGAAGAAGGGAAAAATGGGGAGAAGGAATGAAGGAAGGAGATGAAATGGGGTAGGAAGAATGAAAGAAGGAGATGAATGGGGTAAAGGATGAAGGAAGGATGGGATAGGAAGGAGAAGGAAGGAATGGGTAGGAAAGGAATGAAGAAGAAGGAGATGAAATGGGGTAGGAAGGAAGGAAGGAGAGGAAGTGGGGTAGGAAGGAAGGAGAGGAAGGAGGAAGGAAGGAAGGAATGGTAGGAAGGGGGTAGGGAAGGAAAGGGAAGGAAGGAAGTAGGGGTAGGAAGGAAAGGAAAGGAGAGGAAATGGGTGGTAGGAAGGAAGGAAGGAAGAAGGAAGAGGAGAGCGTAGGAAGAAGGAAGGAAGGAAGGAAGGAAGGCGGGTAGGAAGGAAGAAGGTGAATAGAGAAGTGGGGTAGGAAGGAAAAGAAGGAAAGAAGAGAGGAAGGGGAAAGAAGGAAGGAGAGGAAATGGGGTAGGAAGGAAAGAAGGAAGGAGAGGAAAGGAGGGGAGGAAAGGAAAGAAGGAGGAGAGGAGAAAGGATAGGAAGGAAGGAAGGAAAGGAAGGAAGGAAGGAAGGAGAGGAAATGGGGTAGGGAAGGAAAGGAGAGGGAAATGGAGGTAGGAAGGAAAGAAGGAGGAGAGGAAAGATAGGAAGGAAAGAAGGGAAGGAGGAGGAAATGGGTAAGAAAGGAAAGAAGGAAAGGAGAGGAAATGGGTAGGAAGGGAAGAAGGAAGGAGAGGAGGGAAGTGGAGGTAGAAGGAAAGAAGGAAGGAGAGGAAATGGCAGAAGGAGGGAAGGAGAAAAATAGGAAGAAGAAGGGAAGAGAGGAATGTAAGAAGGAAAGAAGGAGAGGAGGAGGAAGGAATGGAGAGAAATGGGTAGGAAGGAAGAGATGGTAGAAGGAAGCAATGGGGTAGGAAGGAAGGAGAAAATGGAGTAGGAAGGTGGATAGGAAAGGAGAATAGAAGAGCAAAGAATGATAGAATGAAAAAAAGAATGTGAGGAGTTGAAGAAAATTATGAGGGACAGGGAGGTGAATGGGGTTAAAGAGAAAAAGAATAGAAGGAGGTAGAAAACAGATAGAAGTAGAATAGGAAGAGCAAGAATAGAAAGAGTAATAGGAATAAGAATAGGAAGAGCAAGAGGAACAAGAATAGGAAGAGCAAGAGAAACAAGAATAGGAAGAGTAAGAGAAACAAGAATAGGAAGAGTAAGAGAAACAAGAATAGAGTAAGAATAAGAGTATGAAAAATAAGAATAGGAATAAGTTATATAAACAGGAATCTGAAGATTGAGGTAAACAGGAATAGGAAGAGTGAGATGAACGGGAATAGAAAGAGTGGAACGGCAATAGGAAGAGTGAGAGAACGGAATAGGAAGAGTGAGAAACGGAAAAGAGTGCGAGATAAACAGGAATAGAAAGAGCGCGAGATAAACAGGAATAGAGAGTAAACAGGAATAGAAAGAGCGCGAGATAAACAGGAATAGAGAGAGCGCGAGATAAACAGGAATAGAGAGAGCGCGAGGTAAACAGGAATAGAGAGAGCGCGAGGTAAACAGGAATAGGGAGGAGAAAGAATAGAAAAGGAATGGAAACAAGTAGAAGAGTAAGAATAGAATATGAATGGGAATAAGAAGAGGAATAAGTGGAATATGAGTAAGAGGAATAAGAAAAGGAAGAGGAGTAAGTGGAATAGAAATATGGTGTAGGGAGGGTGAAGGGGAAAGGAGATAGAAGGCAGATAAAAGGAGAAGGCAGTAAGTGGAGAAGAAAGGGGGGTATGAAGGGAACAGCCACTGCAGCAGCAAAAGTAGAGAAGGGAGAAAGAATGAGGAACACAGACAGAGAAAGGAGAGGAGAAACACGGAGGGAGGAATGGAAGGAAGAAGGAAAAACTGGGAGGGAGGAATGGAAGGGAGAAGGAGAAATTGGGAAGGTGGAAAGGTGGGAAGAGGGGAAACTGGGAGGTGGAAAGGAGGGAAGAGGGGAAACTGGGAAAAGGAGGGAAGAGGGAAACTGGAGGAGGGAAGACGAGAATTGGGGAGGAGGGAAGGAAAGATAATTGGGAAGGAGGGAAGATAGATAATTGGGAAGGAGGAAGGTAGATAATTGGGGAAGGAGGGAAGGTAGATAATTGGGGAAGGAGGGAAGGTAGATAATTGGGGAAGGAGGGAAGGTAGATAATTGGGGAAGGAGGGAAGGAATATAATTGGGGAAGGAGGGAAGGAATATAATTGGGGAAGGAGGGAAGGAATATAATTGGGGAAGGAGGGAAGGAATATAATTGGGGAAGGAGGGAAGGAAGATAATTGGGGAAGGAGGGAAGGATGAGGGAGGGAAGGAAGATAATTGGGGAAGGAGGGAAGGAAGATAATTGGGGAAGAAGCTTTTAGGGATGACAAGAGGATGAGGGAGAAGTAACAGAAATGGAATAAGATGGAGCAGGAGGAAAGGGGTGAACAGTCATGAGGAACTTGTATACAAGAGGTGGCAGGAAGCCACTATTAGTATTGCCAACTATTTCTAACAATGGATCCGAGTACCTTTTGTTTGATATACATAGTTTATTCTGGTCTTGGTTTGCATTTCCCAAAAAATTTTCTTTACAAAGGTACAAAACAAAAGCAAGCAATAGGCAAATGATCAGAAAATAAAGGTCAAAACTCACCATTCTGCCTGGTCCCAGTCCCCGCACTTTTACTCGAACATTTTTGACACCGCGGTCCAATGCTCTCTGCAATAGACAAAGCAAAATTTTAATTTCAAAGAAGATAGTAGAAACTACCATTTCTTGCATGTTAAATTTTTATCACATTAATAAAGCTTTCTATAAAAAAAAGAACAACACTTACTGTTGCTAAACTTATAGCTGTTGCTTGTGCAGCTATGTTGGTCCCCTTGCGGGTGTTCTTGAATCCTTCAATACCACATGTTCTGTACATTTGCACGTCACCTGCAAAGGAAGGAAAAGAATCACATTAGAGAAATTGCCACTCAAACCTTATTAATGTACTTAACAGTATTATAGGTAACATTTATTACATACAATATGATACTGACATTTTAAGAAACATTTAATACAAACAAGGACCCAACTCCAACTGGTTCAGCAAAGACCTCTATCCCAAATACGCATAACCCACCCCACCTTTTCCATTTCCTTCTCTTCTCCTGCCTACCTTTGGCATTTGTTAAGGACATGACTGTGTTATTTTTGGATATCTTGACATGCAAGATTGGGAGATCAGCAAAGCGCACACCATCAATCAACAGGTCTGGGGTATTCTCATCCGGAAACATCCCTCCAAACCTACAAAGAGCGAGAGAGTGTGCCTCAGACAGGAACCTCAAGCCAAGCGCAAAAGACAACTATGATCTACTCTGGAGGACCCATCACACAAGTACTCTTGCTGTCAATTCTGTGTTTCTGCATGAACTTTCCGAATGTAAATGGCCTGAAGCTTTCATACAATCAAGGCAGCAAACAAGAGCCCATTTTAAAGAAATCTAAGCTTGTATATTGCATATATTCAATCCAATTTATCCATAAAAATCTTTCTAATTGTAAAGAACCTCCGTAGCACAAGATGAGACGGAAATTAGTTGGATGGAACAGTTGATACCATCTTTGTCTGGGAGCAATTCTGTATCCGTGATAAATGTGAAAAGCCTCAAATTCAAACAAAAACAAAAATTGACTATAAAAGTACAAATATGATAGGGTCTTCAAGGTTCACTTTTTCCTTCTTTTATTAAAGTTAATTTCTATTTTGCCACAAATTATTTCCTACTCGTGTACCCAAGCACTACCATTCATTCCCAACTTTTCACAATTACATGTATAATAGAAGTTATATATATTGTAATATTTATCATTACCTATTGAATGAGATTACAAATGTAAGTACATATGTATAAACATTATATATATATATATATATATATATATATATATATATATATAATATAAAATACCTAATTTTACTGCTTCATATACAGCTTTAATGTTCTAATAATGGGGGGGGGGACTATGCCAAAGACATTACCATTCTTATAAAAGTTTCTTAAATTACTCAGAACTGAACCACACAAAATGTCATGGCCTTGGTTTAGCAAAAGTCAACATACTATCAACAAAGTCTAAAAAATAAAGCTTGGACTAATTATTCAATTAGTTACTAGGGTATACAGTAGCCAGTAACCCACTTCTTGACCGACTCCTGGAGTCGGGCGCAAAAAATAAATAAATGAATAACTGAACCCAATATGAATGTATACATACTACTCACTTCATTAGAACATCTTCATCTCTAACTAAAAAATCACTTTTTGTACCTAAAGGTGTGGTGGTTATAGGTTTGAAAAATCTACACGTTTCCAAATGGACTACGCAAGTCCTATATACTAAAACAGAGAACTAGCACATACAGATCATACGAACACAAATAATATATATAAAGAAAAATATGGAAAGGTACAGTAAGCCAACACTACAAAACTCTTTTTACTTTTACATAATTTGTAATCTTCAGAGATGGTAAATATTTAAAGTGTGAACACACTAAGCTAGGGTAATTTGAATATGATATTCTCGTAGAGGGGGGAAATTACAGTTGTTAGTGAAAGAACTAATGTACAGTCAAAAAGGGTAACACCACAAATAAAGGAAAAAGATCACTGAGAACCCCACTTCAAGCTCAAGTCCACTTGGTGCTCCCGAGTGTCAACTCTACCTCGTCATGCACACCGAGGTGAAGATAAGGTCTCTCCTCGGGGAGTGCCCACAAGGCTCACCTAGGCACCGCAACTTAGAATGACAAATTCTTTGACAGAGTTTGTTCTGGAATCTGTCATGCTAGCTATGGCAGCCCGTAGGGTGAGTCAAGTTGATGAATCTTCATCTGAGTGTTAACCAAATAGAGCCGAATCTCTGGAGCACTGAGTGGACCTCTACTTTTCTGTGTGGTTGGTTTTGTGAAAATCACACCTGGTGAATCAATGGCTATATCTTACTTCTCATCATGACATTAGTTGTAATTTATTGACTAATTTCCCAATGCCCTTTGCCTGTTTAGACTATTTCCTTTACCAGTCAGACACTAAGTTGCTGGAAATCAGTATGCCTTCAGGTCACAGAAATATCGAGTCAGTCTTTGGTACTTGCTGTTGTGTGCACTCATTCTATGTCCAAGATAAACAGATAGTCTTTATGGTATGGCTGCTATTGGCTGGGTTAAATTGAAGATGTTCTTGTAGAAGCCAAAGAACTTCTGAAGTAACTACATGAAATAACTTACACAAATGGTAACTCCACAAATAAAGAATAAAGATTGCCCAAAACCCTTCTCGGAGCTTAAGTACACTCAGGACTCCTTTAGTTTCAACTCTCATGCCATGCATATTAAACTCAAGACATTCTTTCTCAGCAATTGGGGGGTGGGGGGGGGGGGGTGATCCCGATCACCCCCCCAACTTGGACTATGCCATATCGCCCAGTCGCAGCAACGAGTATTGTTGAACTGATTTTGCGATGTGGTGTTGGGGGACACTGGTGTGTGGCCAAAACTAATCTTTTTTTTTCTTTTATAATAATATTTAACTATGGGTACAGTCCAATACAAATTGCATGAGAAAAAAAAAGGCTTTGATCTCCATGATTTTTAAATCTATCTTTATATCTTATTTTTTAAAAACAATTTGGGTCCTAAATCAGACTAATCAGAAAAAACCTACCAGTTAATGGAAAACTAATGTAACTTATCTACACAAAATACAAAAACTTCCACCCTCCAAAAGATGAATTTACTCGTTTGCAAAAAATACAAAATCATGGAATTGAAAAAGATATAGCTTAAAGTACAAAGAGAAATTTCGGAGGTGGAACTCGGCACAGTGTTAAGTAAACCCACACAACCTAATGTGAATCAACACCAATATACTGAAGGATACTCGGCCACCACCAACGCTCGGCATTCAACACCGCCCTCCGACAAACCCTTCAAGCCGTGACCTACATATTCTCTCTCTCTCTCTACACTCCCCCCCCGTCCCCCAGAGTAGAAACTCCTCGTACTCCAAGATGTCGGATGAACCCTAATCTACACTCGTATAGGACTACCAATCTTCAACACCCTGCGTGCCGACCAAGAGCTCGACTCTGCCAGAAAGACGGTCCCTCGACTTCCTCTCTCCAGACCCCAGAGCAGACCGCGGGGATCTGCGTACCAGCCCTTAGGAGGCCCATATGTCCCTCCTCCCTCGCCCTCCCTCGGCCCTCAGGAGGAAAACCTCGCCTCCAGGTCAGGGTCTCTCCTCTCCCGCCCCGCTCCCTCCCCCGGCACTCCCTCCCCTCGCACCTCGTCCTCGAGAGGATTCCTCCTCTTCTCCGCCCCGCCGAGGCCGAGGACGAGGCCCGCGCCCTCCTCGCCCTCTCTCCTCCCCGGCGCAGCAGCCCTCTCCTGCCTCGGCCGATGCTCCCCCGCACTCGCTCCTCCTCGAGACCTCGTCCTCGAGCCCGGCCCCAGTCCTCCTCGCGCCCTCCGCCCCCTGGAGGCGCCCCCAGGAGGCCAGGCGGCCAGGGGGGAGGCGGCCGCGGCCTCCGCCCCCGCCGGCCTCCGCCCTGAGCCGAGAGCGACCTCGGGCTCGTCGGCGCCTCCTGCTCGAGCGGCCCTCGCCCTCGACTCACTCCCGCTCCCCTCGGCCTCTCGCCGCCCTTCTACTCACCCTCGGAGGTTGGCGTCCACGTCGACGGCCGCCTCGCCCTCGGTGCCCTCGTCGCGGGCGGGCATCGAGGCCAGCATCTCCTTACGGTCCTCGGCCTTCCGAAGCAGCGCCGCCCCGTGCAAGGGCCGCGCCGTCGCCGCCGCCGCCGCCGCCCGTGCCGCCGCCGTGTCCATTGGGCGCCTCCTCCGCCCTCGCCCCAGCGCCGGCTCGCCCCTAGGCACGGCGCCCGGCTGTTCCACACGGTCCTTGCCACGATGCTGCGCAGCATTTCGCCCGAATCCGCACTCCCGAGCACGAAATACGGCGCTTTCACGGCAGATTCCTCTTCGAAATGGACGGCGGTGCGGCCGCGATTCGGGCGGGGTGCGAGCCCACGTCGTGGTCCAGGTACTACTCAGCCCCCTTGGGTCGACGCTTTGAGAGCCGGGCGCCTATTGGTCCACGCGAACTCCATGAACCAATAGGAGAGGCGCCTGGTTTTTGTGCGCCAGCGGCAGCCAATCACAACGCTCGTATTATTTTACCTCCACAATGTGACTCAGGGCGGGATAGAATACCATTGCGTACACTGAACTTTCCCAACCCACCCACTGAGCCGCCATATTGGTTGTACTGAGTTCGCTTTCTGTCGAACAAAGGAAAATCCTCAATATTACCCGTTTGCTTACATTTACTAGCTTTAGAATACCGTAACTATTAGTATTGGCCTAGCGAAAGCTAATTTTATATATGGCTCAACAGAACCTATTGCCATTCCGCAGAATTTTTTGACCAGATTAGTATTACGCAGTTATTATTATTTCACAATATATCCCTCGCATTTAATGACTTTCTCAACAGTGTATATGTACCAAGTGTTTTCTGAGTCACAAGAAATATGAATAATAGTTGTCTGATTGCAAATACTTTCGGATCATGTAAAAGCAATAATCAGGCCATATGTTAATTATTAAACGCCCTAATAAAGCATTTTTCGTTAATATCAGAATCAAATTTACTTTCCAAAAGACCTTAGAATATGAAGTAATAAGGAATATCCAGAAATTGTTAGACGATCAAGGATTTATCATGTGGTAGGCATCATAATCATAATCAATATTAACGTCATCCAGCCATTTATTATCATGATTAATAATCTCCCTCATCACCATTATCATTTTTAACCATCATTTCCATTACATAAGAAAATGCAGAGAAACCCCATAAATAAATAAACAAGGAACATGGCCCAAAGCATACCCAGCTATCTCATCTTATCAATCTAATGTTCCTTCTCCCGCCTTATTTTTCCCTCATTTTCGGACTTTAAAAAATCCCCAATTCCGATAACCGCGCCGTGGGATTCGGATAAGGAAACTCGAGGGATTCGACAAGGAGACAGGGAGGGGGAAAAAGAAGGATTGGGGAGGCCAAGGGGCGAATCCCCAATCCGGATAAGAGAAGAGGCGATAATCGGATTAAACGTTGGCGGCGTCCGGTAGGGTCCCGGTCCTCCTTTCTCGCTAGAGTGAACAGTCCGTTGTAGCGACGTGGAGGGAGAACACCGCTTTTTAGGGCCGCCGGTCGCTGGAGAGGGAGACCTTCCCGCTTCGCACTCCGTCTCGCTTCCCTCTCGCCCGCGCCCAGCATCCGGATACGCGAGGGGCGCGGCACGCCCGCGATGGCTCCGTAGGGCGAGGCGCCGCCGGAAGGAGGAATGCTCGCGAGCGGCGCCGAAGCCGGAAGGGGGGAGGCCGCCCCCGACGCCCCCCTCCCCGCCCCCCGCTCGCCGCGCGACCGGACGCCCGAGCGCTGCAACGGCGCCAGCAGGCTCGCCCGGGCCGGAT
>NW_020869407.1:2500-10000 GCF_003789085.1 Penaeus vannamei | reverse complement strand
TTAATGATTATGTCATATTTTATCGTTATTGGGATTATCTTCGTCATTATTGCTATCGCCATCATCATTATAATCATTATCATTATTTTTCTCATTATATTCTTATTGTTATTGTTATCATTATATCTTATTGTTGGGTTGGTATCAGCAGTGGTATGTGATATCAGTTGAGAATATCAAATTAGCAACATTGATGATTAGATGAATGAGATTGGTCATTAAAGTAATATTGATTATAGCAATTTCGCTAATTATCTTTATCTTTCTCCATTTCTTCCCTTTTTTGGCATCCTATCTCTTTTTATTCCCTCTTTGTCCTTTTTCTCACGTTCTTTCGGTATTTCTTCCTTCTTTTTTCTTCTCCTCTTCCTCCTTCTCTCCATTCCCTTCTATCTCTCCCCTTCCCCTTCTCTCTTCTTCCTCCCCTCTCCCCTCCACCCTTTTCTCCTCTCCCCTCTCCCCTCTCGTCCTCCATCATCTCTATCTGTATCTCTATTCCCTTCTCTCCTCTTCCCTTCCACTCCCTTCCCTCCACCCCCCTTCCCCCTCTCCCATCCACCCTCTTCCCCTCTCCCTCCTCTCCCCTTCCCCCTCTCCTCTCCACCCCTTTCCATCCCCCACTTCCCTCTCCCCTCTCTCCCTCCACCCCTCCACCTCCTCTCCCTCCATTCTCTTACCTCCCCCTCTCCCCTTCTCCCCCCTCCACCCTCCACTCTCCCATCCACCCTCTTCCCCCTCTCCTCTCCACCCCCTTCCACCTCCCCCCCTCCACCCTCCTCCCCTCCCCTCCCCTCCCTTCCCCTTTACCTCCCCCCTCTCCCCTTTTACCCACCTCGCCCCTCTCCACCTCCACCTCTTCCCCCCCACCTTCAACCCCTTCCACCTCCCCTCTTCCCCCTTCTCCCCCTCCACCTCCTCCCTCCCTTCCTCCCCTCTCCACCTCTCCCCTCCCTTCCCCTCTCCCCTCTTCACCCCCTCCACCTCTCCCCTCCCCCCCCTCCTCCACCTCCACCTCCCCCCTCCAACCTCCACCTCTTCCCCCCCCCCCCCCCACCAGTCCCGAAGCGCCGCCGGACCGTGCTGTCGATCGCCGAGAAGGCCGACCTCATCCGGCGGCTCCACAGCGGCGAGTCCCAGCGGCAGCTCGCCCTCGAGTACGGCATCGGGACCTCCACCGTGTCCGACGTCAAGAAGCACGAGGTGGAGATCCTCAAGTACGTGGAGACCAACGGGGACTTCGTGGCCATGACGCGGCGGAAGCTGGAGTCGGGCGCCAAGGCCGACGTCGAGGAGGCGGTGTTCGAGTGGCTGCTGCAGGTGAGGGGGGCTGGGGAGAGGGGAGGCGGTGTTCGAGTGGCTGCTGCAGGTGAGGAGGGGAGATAGGAAGGGAGGATGAGGGGTAGAGGGGATGAGGAGGAGGGGGAAGGCATGGGATGGGAGGGGGGGAAAAGAAAGGGGGGAAGGAAGGGAAGGGAGGGGGATGGGAAGGGAGGTGTTGAGTGGCTGCTGCAGGTGAGAGGGGGATGGGAGGATAGGGGGATGGGGATGGGAGAGGGATGAGGAGGGGACGGGGGAAGGAAGGGGAGGGGGGAAAAGAAGGGGGGAAGGGAAGGGGGGGGGATGGGAGGGAGGTGTTCGAGTGGCTGCTGCAGGTGAGGGGGGATGGATGGGGGGGATGGGAGGGGTAGAGTGGCTGGCAGTGAGGGGTGGGGGATGGGGGGGATGGAGGGGTAGAGGGATGAGGGAAGGGAGGAGAGGATGGAGGGGGAAGGGGAGGGATGGGGGAGGGGGGGGGGATGGGATGGGAAGGGAAGGGAGAGGGGGATGGGGAAGGGAGGGGGACTGGGGGGGAGGGGAGGCGTGTTCGAGTGGCTGCTGCAGGTGAGGAGGAGGGGGGGGGGGGATGGCAGGGTTAGAGGGATGAGGGGTAGAGGGGATGGAGGGAGAGGGGAGGGGGGTGGGAAGGAGAGGATGGGGATGGGAAGGGAGGGGGGCTGGGAAGAGGGGAATCTATGTTCGAGTGGCTGCTGCAGGTGAGGGGGGATAGGAGGGGGATGGAGGGTGTAGGGGGAATGGATGGGAGGGGGGGGAAGGGAAGGGGGAAGGGGGGAATGGGAGGGGGGAGGAGGGGGGGAAGGAGGTGTTCGAGTGGCTGCTGCAGGTGAGGGGGGGTGGGGGGATGGGGGGGTAGAGGGATGAGGGATGGGATGGAGGGGAGGATGGGAGGGGAGGGGGTGGAGGGAAGGTGTTCGAGTAGCTGCTGCAGGTGAGGGGGGGGGAGAGGGAGAGGGGTAGAGGGGGATGAGAGGGGAGGGGGGGAGAGGATGGGATGGGATGGGAGGGGGGCTGGGGAGAGGGGAGGCTGTGTTCGAGTGGCTGCTGCAGGTGAGGGGGGGGGATGGGAGGGTAGAGGGATGGGGGGATGGGGAGGGAGGGGGATGTGGATGAGGGGAGGTGTTCGAGTGGCTGCTGCAGGTGAGGAGGGATGGGATGGGGGGGATGGGAGGGGTAGAGGGGGATGAGGGGAAGGGGAGGAGAGGATGGAGGGGGGAAGGGGAGGAGAGGGGGGATGGGATGGGAAGGGGAAGGGGAGAGGGGAGGGATGGGAAGGGATGGGAGGGGGAGGAGAGGATGGGAGGAGGGGTGAGGGGGGGATGAGGAGGGATGGGAGGGAGAGGGAGGGTGAGGGGAGAGGAATGGGAAAGGGAGGGGCTGGGGGGAGAGGGAGGCGGTGTTCGAGTGGCTGCTGCAGGTTGAGGAGGAGGGGGGGGGATGGGAGGGTTAGAGGGGGATGAGGGGGGGGATGGGAGGGAGAGGGGAGGGATGGAAGGAGAGGGATGGGATGGGAAGGGGGGGGCTGGGGGGAGAGGGAATCTATGTTTCGAGTGGCTGCTGCAGGTGAGGGGGGATAGGAGGGAGTAGGGGAGAGGGGAGGGAGAGGGGATGAGGAGGGGAGGGGGAATGGGAAGGGGGAGAGGGATGGGAAGGAGGTGTTCGAGCGGCTGCTGCAGGTGAGGGAGGGATGGGAGGGGGGGACGTAGGCTGCTGCAGGTGAGGGGGGATGGGATGGGAGGGTAGAGGGGAAGGGAAGGGGAAGGGAATGGGATAGGAGGGGGAGGAGGTGTTCGAGTGGCTGCTGCAGGTGAGGGGGAGGGAGGGGTAGAGGGAAGGGGGGATGAGAGGGAGAGAGGATGGGAGGGGAATGGATAGGGAGGGGGGAGGAGGGGGAAGGAGGTGTTCGAGTGGCTGCTGCAGGTGAGGGGGGATGGGATGGGAGGGGGAAGGGGCTAGGGCTAGGCTGCTGCAGGTGAGGGGAGAGGGGAAGGGGCTAGGGGGGTAGGGGAGGGGTGGACGTAGGCTGCTGCAGGTGAGGGGAGGAGGGGGAGGGAAAGGGGGGAGAGGGGAGGGCTGGGAAGGAGGTTGTTGCAGGTGAGGGGGGAGGGGATGGGGGTAGGGAGATGAGAGGAGGAGGAATGGTGAGGAAGAGAGGAGAGGGAGATGGGATAGGAAGGGGAGGAAGTGGCTGCTGCAGGTGAGGGGAAAGGGGAGTGGAGAGAGAGGGGAGGGGAGGGGGAGGCGGTGCTCGGAATGAAGCTCCGCCACCTCGCCGGGGAAAAAAACAAAAAACAAAGTGGATTAATTCTGAAGGAGGAAGCGGCAGAGACTAGGAGAGGAGAGAGGGAGAGGGACAGAGAGAGAGAGAAAGAAGAAGAGGAAAGAGAGAGAGAGAAAGAAAGAAGAGAAGAGAAGAGAGAGAGAGAGAAAGGAAGAGAAGAGAGAGAAAGAGAGGGAAAGAGAGAGAGAGAGAGCGAGAATGAAAGAGCTGTCAATGAAATCCGGAGTGACATAACCGGCGCGGAGCCGTTTCAGGGCCTAACCCCCCCCCTCCCCCCCCAGGAGGTGCGGTGCGGGCCGCGAGCTGGCGGGCACGGAGGTGGGCGCGCGCGCGCGGGAGCACCAGCGCCTGCGAGGCAACGACGACTTCCGCGCGAGCACGGGCTGGCTGGAGCGCTTCAAGCGGCGCTACAACATCCGCGCCTTCCGCCCGGGCGAGGAGGGCGGCTGGCGCCCCATCGTGCAGCGCGCGGGGCGCGACGACGCGCGGGGCGCAGCGGGGGCAAGCGGCGCGGGCGGCCGCCCCCTCACGCGCCCGGCGGAGAAGGCGCGCGCGGCGGCCGAGCGGCTGTGCAAGGGGCGCGCGCTGGACCTCCTGGAGCGCGTGCTGGAGGGCGCGTCGTCGCCGCCGCCGCCGCGCGTCAAGACGGAGCCGGAGCCGCACGACGAGTACGACTACGGCGACATGCACGACTGCGACGACGACCTGTCGCCCGAGACGCAGCACAGCCTGCAGCCGCTGGTGAGCCTGGAGGAGGGCCACGTCGCCCTGGACATCCCGCCCGTGGAGGAGATCCCTTCGGCGGGCGAGGCGGCCGCGCTGCTCGCCAAGGCGCTGGTGTGGGCGGCCGCGCAGCCCGACACCACGCCGCAGGAGCTCTACGTCATGAAGCAGCTGCAGACGAAGGCCGCCCTCAGCTGCCACGCGAGGGCGTCGCACTGACTGCCGTCGTCGCGGCCTCCCGCAGTCGAGTCACGCCGAGGGCCCGCGAGGCGCCCGAGGGCCCCGCGGGCTGCCTCGCGCCCCTCGCACGCCAAACCATAAGTATTACGTAACCAGTGTCATCCCAGACGCCTCGGCCGCCCACCCCCCCCGGTGGCCGGTCGGGCGAACACTCACACAGGGTAAGTTTTCCGGCCGCAAGCAGTCTGCAAGAGATCTGTAAGGTATACAATGATTATATTACACACACATACATGTATCTTATAGGGTATATATTATATATATATATATATATATATATATATTATATATATATATAGTACACACACACACATATATATATTATATATATATATATATATATATATATATATATATATATATATATATATATATATATATATATTATATTATATATATATATATATTATATAATATATATATATATATATATATATATTATATATATATATATAAATATTATATATATATATATATATATATATACATATATATATATATATATATATATATATATATATATATATATATTATATATATATATATATATATATATATAAATATATATAGATATATAAAATACATAAATACATAATACACATGTATATGTATATTAATATATATATATATATATATATATATATATATATATACTATAATATATATATTATATATACATACAATGTATATGTATATGTGTGTGTGTAAATGTATGTATGTATATGTATATACGAACTTCTCCAAGTGTTCTTCCAAAGCTCCCCTGAGAAATCGGGAGGAATTTGCCTTATTGTGATAATCCGACTCCCGTTCCCCCGACAGACTCCCCCCCCCCCCCTAGACTCGCCAACCTCCCCCAAAGTTGTTATTCGCGAGGTCTGTAGGAGAATTTTTTTTTTTTTTTTTTTTGGCCTGTTTTTTTTAGGCCTATGTACTTTTTTTAAGGCCTTGGTTATTCTTTGTTATTCGCGAGGTCTGTAAAAAAAAATTTTTTTTTAGGCCTGTTTTTTTTTATAGGCCTATGTACCTTTTTTTTTTAAGGCCTCGGTTATTCTTTGGCAACGAAGTGAATCGGTTCGTATCTCGGGCAGAATCCAGGACCGAGGTTTTATATTTAAGGTGAATTTTGAAATAAAAAAAGAAAAAAAAGACATTATTTTGTGAATATAGCGCCGAGGGGGTGTTCAACAAAACTATATATATATATAAAAGACATAGATTTTATTTTAAGAGAATGTACACCTTTCACATCCACTCTCTGCTGCACGCTAGGACTGTTTGTTTTATGTGACATTATGCATTAGTGAATAAATCTAGCTAATTACTGTATTTATATATCTATATATGAAACGAATTATTCAGTTCAATCATTTATTTATGCCTAGCAGCTAGGCCAAGCATCAGAAAATATATGTTCATATTTTTGAATAAATAAATGCTAAATTTACCTAATGACTCGACACATTTTTTTTTCCTCATATGCATAATAACATACTGTGTATGTATAGATACTGTATATATGCATACACAAACTGTGTGTTTGTGAGGTAAGCGCACACGTGCATATCCACTTGATAATTCATATACTCGTGTGTGTGTGTATATATACGTGTGTGTGTGTGTGGTGTGTGTGTGTACATATATGTATTGTGTAGTACAATTGTATATAGCTGTCACTATTTTACCAGCTGGCAGCCGAATGCAATGCTCAGCGGCAAAAAAGGAACTTATCGAAGTACCTCTTGCCTCACAGTATTCTTCGTTGACTCCCGTACCTGGGGGTTGTCTTCACCCCCTCCCCCCCCGGCAGGACATTGAAGACAGACCCGCTGGCCTCCTCGGTCGCGTCATCCTTCTGCGAACGGCTGGTGGCGGTCCAGGGCGGTGGCTGGCTGCGGAAGCGGCTCGCGAACGCACAACAGCGGCCGCGTTTCCTGCAGCTCGAGTCCCGCCCGCAACCCTCGCCGCGCGCCCGCAGGAGCTCCAGCCCGTCGTCGCCACCGGCAGGAAACACGAGTCGCGAATCCTTGGCCCCGTTGTCGAACCTGACGAAGGGTGTGGCGCTTTCTGAACGCTCCGTGCAGTGGCGACGAAGGAGAGGGTGGGGGGCGCCCTCCATCGCTCTGAGGTCCGGGGTCGCGGCTCCACGTCTGGCTCGCCTGATCTGACGCTTCAAGCTTTCTTTCTTCCCTAACGCAGCGAGCACCTATATAAGCATTGGAAAAAAAAACGTAAATACATAACGTATCCATAAATTGAGTTCTTATAAACGCAATTTCGTTTTGAGTGAGACACCTCCAGAGGAAGTGAGTTCATATTTTAGTTTTGAGTGAGTCAAGAGGAAGAGTTCATATCAAACCAATTTAGTTTTAAAGTGAGACACCTCCAGAGGAAATTTCATATAACAAAAGCAATTTCGTTTTGAGTGAGACACCTCCTGAGGAAGTGAGTTCATATCAACGCAATTTAGTTTTGAGTGAGACACCTCCTGAGGACATGTGGCGAGCTTGTCTGCCAGAATCTGCCCTGGCCTCCCTCCGCTGACCTCGGCGGTGTCCATGATCTCCCTGCGGACCTTCAGCGCTGACATGGCGACGGCGTCAGCGGCGTGAGTATGGCCACTAACTGCCTGTACACGAGACACCTGAAAAAAAATGCAAACTTGTTAGAAACCTGTTGCGGTCTGTCGAGAAAGCAATATTACCATCTCTGAATGGGGAAAAAACAACACTACCGCGTTGATACAATGGTAGAAAAACCCACATTGCACAAACTTCAATAAATCTAGTTTATGCATAGTTTTCCCCACCATTACCATCTCTGTATTAGTGACACAAAAATGGATAGAGAAAGCTATACCCACATCCGCGTCGGTGATAGAGAAAGCTATACCCACATCCACGTCGGTGATAAGGGAACCC
>NW_020869406.1:488706-494517 GCF_003789085.1 Penaeus vannamei | reverse complement strand
TAGTGTTGTCGTCTGGTCAAATAAGAGTAAAGGTAATAAAAAAGAGCAGAGCAGTTAAGAGCGTGAAGGAAGTGGATTAGAGTAGTTGAGTGTGAGTGAGAGTGTGGTTGTGGTGTGTGTTTTCAGTTATTGATGTAACCCCAATCCACAATCAAGGTTATACCATACATGAATGAGTGGTGAGTGGGAGATTTGCAGGTAAGTATCCTAACCGAAATTACGTTTGTATTCCTATTGGCCTAAGAAGTGACGGGGGGGGGGGGCAAATTCGGCGATCCCCCCAAATTAGCCGGGGGCGGGGGCTATTTTTTGCAGTTTTAAAGGTATAAAACTCATTAATTTTGCACTAAAAAATGACAGACATTTTTATTTCAACTTGACATGACAGTTATTTCATTTTGAACACCAGACAGTTGTCGCTGTCGGTGTAGGATGAATGTGGGAGAGAGGGAGAGGGAGAAAGGGAGAATGAGAGGAAGAGGGAGAAAGGGAGAATGAGAGGAAGAGGGAGAAGGAGATAGGAAGAATGAGGGCGATAGGGGTCAGTGTTCTCCAACAGCTGAGTAAGTAAGGAACTGCACCGATTGTTTACAGGGAATGTCCTCGAAAGCTGAAGAGTGTGGGGGAGGGGGTAGAAGTGGTGTCCCGCCCCTCACCTTCCAATTTAGAGTGATACTGGTATGTAAATTAAGCTATATACTAGATGTAATTTCATTAATAAAACCAATGAGAGATATAGTGCAATGTTTATGTTCCGCAGACTACTTTACACACAAGATCCCTGAGTAGTGTAACACGAAATTATATCAATCTCAGTTGCGATGGTAATTGTGCTCACTAAAAAAAGGAAAATATAGAAATCTGTAGGTTAATCTGTAGATTTCTCATTTAAAACATAAAAGTACATCCAGTTAATCAAACAAAACAAGGCAAATAAATGAATTATAGCAACACTGCCTTTGTGGTGTTGAAATATAGATAAACCCGTTTTGAGATCAACTATATATAGAATGCGTATCAGTGAGTATGTGCCTGCTTTATAAATTCACATTGTATGTTTGTTTTAACTTTCCCCGTTTTAATTAATTGGGTTTACATTACTCAGATCTAAATGAACTAATTACGTTTCCCCTCTCGGTCTTCCTCCTTTCTTCTAATATCAACTTTCCACTTGTTACCATATATTTTTCACACTATATAAGTATCATTACTGAGGACGTCTATTTTATGCAGATTTGAAATCTACAAATGAACTTATTACACTTTTCACCTTCTCTCTTTTATCCTTTTCACTTTTTAACATCAAGTCCTTTATATAAATATCATTACTGAGGAGCTTAGTCAAATAAGATTAATGCAGACAAAATTATGTCGGGCAATGAAACTTGTTAAGATTTTTGTTGTTTAGATAAAAAAACAACAACAAAAAAGAAAGTTATGACATAATGTATATAATAATCCATTCATTGTTACGTACGGAAATTATCCACGCTTTTCGTATGTTTATGAAGAAATGTAATAATGGTATAGCTTTTACACGAACGCGCTTTGTTTCGCGAACTTTGAAAACATTGAAAACGTCCAGATCAACAGATAAGAATAAAACATAATGATAAGAATAAAAACAGCAACATATCAACAACAAAAAACAAAACAAACAGAACCAAAACAAAGAAAAAAACCACCAAAACAAAACAAACACAGAACCAAAACAAAGAAAAAAAACCCCACCAAACAAAACAAACACAGACCCAAAACAAAGAAAAAACCAAACAAAACAAAACAAACAAAGAAAAAACAAAGAAAAACCGCCAAAAAACAAACACAGACCAAACAAAGAAAAACCCGCCAAACAAAACAACACAGACCCAAAAGACAAAAAACAAACCACCAAACCAAAAACAAAACAAACACAAACCCAAAACAAAGAAAAACCCACAAACAAAACAAACAGACCAAAACAAAGAAAAACCCGCCAAACAAAACAAACACAGACCCAAAACAAAATAAAAACCCGCCAAACAAAACAAACACAGACCAACAAAGAAAACCGCAACAAAACAAACACAGCCCCAAAACAAAGAAAAACCCCGCCAAACAAAACAAACACAGACCCAAAAGAAAAAAAAACCGCCAAACAAACAAACACAGACCCAATTCAAAGAAAAAAAACCGCCAAACAAAACAAACACAGCCCAAAAAAAAAAAACCGCCAAAAACAAAACACAGACCCAAAACAAAGGAAAAAAACGCCAAACAAAACAAACACAGCCCCAAAACAAAGAAAAAACCCGCCAAACAAAACAAACACAGACCCAAACAAAGAAAAAACCCGCCAAACAAAACAAACACAGACCCAAAACAAAGAAAAACCCGCCAAAAAACCCAGACGAGAGAGAGAAAAAAAAGTGGTCCGCTGACCTTGGCCCGGGTCCAGACAGGCGACCTCGGACACCCAGAAGAAGGAGAGAGTGAAGGTGAATTCTGCCTGAAGGATTTTGGTCATGCTTTTCTTGCTGTTGTTGTTATCATTTTTGGCTTTATTGTTAATATTATTATTATTATTATTATTATCATGATCATTTTAATCTTCATCATTTTCATCATCATCATCATCATTATCAATTTTCCTCTTCATCTCCATTTTCATTTTTTTGCAATCATCATCATCACCATCATCATCATCATCATCATCATCTTCATCATCATCTTCATCCATCATCATGTAATTTCTATCAATATATGTTCATTATCATCATTATTCTATTTTGAACATATACGTCATCTTTTCAAAGGAAAAAAATGACAAACGGCGCCAGAGTAATATTTCCTGGAAAGATTTCTCTAAGACGAAACATAGAAAATGTGTTGATCAGCAATTTTCCAGACAAGGATGATTTTCTACCGGGTCTGAGTGGGTGTGGATGCTTACGTGCTCGTATTTGCACACACACACCACACACACACACACACACACACACACACACACACACAACACATATATATATATATTATATATATATATATATATATATATGTGTGTGTGTGTGTGTGTGTGTGTGTGTGTGTGTGTGTGTGTGTGTGTGTGTGTGTGTGTGTGTTGTGTGTGTGTATGTGTGTTGTGTGTGTGTGTATAAATGTTATAATTTATATATATATATATATATATATATATATATATATATATATATATATATATACATACATATACATATAGTCTATTTATGAGTGTGTGTATATGCATACAGATACATATATATGTACACACACACACACACACACAGTATATACGTGCTCACAGGAAGCGCAAGACACCCGATTGAGGTGAAGGCAAAGCAAGTGACACGCTCTGCCTGCACATGCAAGGGGCGCAGGCCACCGAGGGAGACGCAGTGAAAGTTCTGCTTTGGATTCCTGGGGCGTGACTCTCGCCTCATCCTCCTGACGGGAAATCCTGCTCTTGGGTTTAGGTGAGGCAGCGAGAGGGCAGTAGGGCGGAGGAAGATGGGAAGGGAGAGAGAGGGGGAGGGAGGTAGGATGAATGTGAGAGAGAGAGAGAGAGGTGGGGGAGAATGGGAGGATGAAGAAGGAGAGAGAGGGAGGAAGGGAGAAGGAGAGAGAGAGAGAAAGGAGAAGAGAGGAGAGGGATGAGAGGAGAGAGGGGAGAATGAGAGGGAGAGGGAGAAAGGGAGAATGAGAGAGAGGGAGAAAGGGAGAAAGGGAGAATGAGAGGGAGAGGGAGGAGATCGGAAGAATGAGATAGAGAGAAGGAGAGGGATAGGGGAGAGAATGATGGAGAGGGAGAGAGAGAGAGAGAGAGAGAGAGATGCAGTCTTACATAAGAATTATAGAATTACTCCTGTCTCACGCCTGAGTTCCGTAGGATGACAACAAAAACGAGTTTCAGACATGTTCATATAAATATATTTCCTGACAATCTTACGCATGGACTTCCAGAGGCCGTTTTGTGCCCCTTTTGTTCCAACACACATTCTCATATAACTCTTTTACACTCGGTTATAAATTATTAATAATATTAGTAATCACACTGCAATACATATCACACGTACATATCTATATTATCTATAATATATATAGTTAGATAGATAGATATAGATATAGAGATGTATGTATAGATCAGACTTCCTCGTCGTCAACAGCTTCTCGCTCAGCCATAGTAGGGAGAGTAGCCCCCGCTGTAGCCATATCCTCCGCCAGGGTACCCGCCATATCCTCCGGAGGGGTAGCCTCCGTAGCCTCCGTAACCTCCTCCGTAGCTCTCCTAGTCCCAAGTCCTCCAAAGCTCCTCCGTAGCCTCCGTAGCCTCCACCGTAGCCTCCTCCGTAGCCTCCGCCAAGTCCTCCGCCGAAGAGTCCGAGGAAGGGCTTCAAGAGGAGGTGGTCGAGTCCCGGAAGGAACCTCTGGTTCGGCGTGGCGCCCGCCGCTCCTACTGGCGCTCCGGCCGCGCCCACGGGGGCTTTGTCGGGCCGAGCGGCACTCACGCCCAGCAGCACCGCCAGGAGCGTCGCCTTCAGAATGGCTGCGTGCATCTGCAAGGGCGCGACTTTGGTTAGGGTTGCGGGAGAAAGGTGGAATCAAGAAAGAAAAGAAAAGAAAAGAAAGAAAAAAAAAAGAAAAAGAAAAACGGGAGATGGCAACACGAGAAGCAAAAAGCGGGAAAGGGTATATCAGTAGCAACTCGAGGTGGTGTCATGGCGTCTGATTCTATTTTTGAAAAAAAAAAAAAAAACATGGGGTTTATTTTGATGACGTCACAAAAGTCACGGATGCTTTGTGAATATGGTCGATCATTTCGGTCTCTTCAAAAGGATGGAAAATAATGATTTTAATGGTTATATTTTCATTGAACAATTATCAAAACAGACGCCATGACACCGAGTTGCTACTGATCTGGCCTTCCTGAAGCAAAACTGTCGAGAGATGTGAACGACACTCGGTGGGAAACGAACCCAGTACGCATTTGAATCTTTCGAAAAAAAAAAAAAAAAAAAAAACATGGCTCGATATATTGGCTAATCGAGATTTCAGAAAATACTACTGCTTTTAGTAAGATCGTAAGATTTTCCAAACAAATCATAGAATACAAATCTGATTATATAACTTAAATCTGAATTGAAACGGAATTTTTGAAAATATATCCTCCCGCTCCCCAACGAAAGAAAAAAAAGCTATATCGATATTACATTTATACTCCATAATACAACTCAACTTTAAACGCCTATGTGCCAGTGCTAGTCCTAGGAAAATAAATCGTTTTGCACCAATATTTTCCCCTTTAGGAATACGAAATCAAACTTGAGGAACAATACTCTAAACAAATTTTTTGGTCCGTTAGATCACTTCTTTTTCTGGATGTAAACCGTCGACATCAAACAGCTGATGGACGGTTAGACTTATTTACAATTCGAGAAATACAATTTTGGGACAATATTTCCTCTTCGAGAACGTCAAAATAGAGTTTAAAGATGAATCAGGAAACTACTTTTTGCTCTTACTCAACACAGATTTTTTTTTCGGATTAGTTGAATAGCAAATATTTTCATCTATTGTTATTGATTATACTGAGGATAATGTGATAACTATTTTTACTACTGCTACTAATAATGGTAATAATGATAATGATACTACTAATAATAGTGATAATAATACTGACGATGATTATAAAAATAAAATTGACAACATACTTCTACTACTAATAATAGTGATAATGATAATAATGATAATAAGAGTAATGAAAATATGGAGAAATATCTGAAAAATACTTAATATTGTACTTACTTTTGTTTACTT
>NW_020869406.1:483706-486206 GCF_003789085.1 Penaeus vannamei | reverse complement strand
ATAATAATAATAATATAAAATAATAATAATAATAATAATCATAAATAATAATAATAATAATAATAATAATAATAATAATGAAATAGAAACAGTAATAATATATAATAATAATAATAATAATAATATAATAATAATAATGACAATAGATAATAATAAAATAATAATAATAATAATGAAAATAATAATAATTAATAGAAACAGTAATAATAATAATAATAATAATAATAATAATAATAATAATAATAATAATAATAATAATGACAAAATGACAATAGAAACAGTAATAATAATAATAATAATAATAATAATAATAATAATAATAATAATAATAATAATAATAATAAATAATAATTATGACAAAGAAACAGTAATAATAATTAATAAATAATAATACATAATAATAATAATAATAATAATAATAATAATAATAATGATAATGACAATAGAAACAGTAATAATAATAAATGATAATAATAATAATAATAATAATAAATAATAATAATGATAATAATAATATTATCAGAGGAAAAGGGAAATATCTGATGATTAATAATCCTTTATTTGTGTCCTCTCTGTCAGCATCACCAACCTTATAATGTCTGTGATTGGCAACACTGTCCCAATTGCCCTTATTCTACGTTCTGTGTCAAAGGAAAATGGTTTCTATATATGTGTATCTGTGTCGTGTTCTTTTTTTTTTTTTTTTTTTTTGGTATATAGATTTTTCCATCTTTTTTGGTTGTGTATATGCATCTTTCTGTGACTCTCTGACTCTCTCTCTCTCTCTCTCTCTCTTTCTTCTTTTCTCTCTTCTTTCTTGTCTTCTCTTTCTCTCTCTCTTTTCTCCCTCTTCTCTCTCTCTCTCTCTCTCTCTCTCTCTCTCTCTCTCTCTCTCTTCGTCCTGTCTCTCTCTCTCTTTCTCTTTCTCTCTCTCTTCTCTATATCTTCTAGCTATCTAGGTAAGGTGAATGTAGAAGATAGATAAATAGATAGATAGAGAGATGGATGGATATATAGATGGATTGACAGTCCGAAATATGGGTATTATGTTCGATAGATATGGCAAGAGAGAGACATAGAGATAGAGAGGAGAGAGAGAAGAGAGAGAGAGAGAGAGAGAGAGAGAGAGAAGAGAGAGAGAGAGAGAGAGAGAGAGAGAGAGAGAGAGAGAGAGAGAGAGAGAAGAGAGAGAGAGAGAGAGAGAGAGAGAGAGAGAGAAGAGAGAGAGAGAGAGAGAGAGAGAAAAGATAGAGACAGAACAGAAGGACAGAGAGAGATAGATCAGACAGACAGAGAGAGAGAGCAGAAAGAGAGAAAGAAAGACAGAGACAGATGACAGAAACAGACAAAGAGAGACAGAGAACAAAAAACAAAACAAAAAAACTGACATACCAGATGCGCAACATTCATTCACAATCTGAAAACACTGAATACATTTTTCAACATATAAAAAACCAAAAAAAAAAAAAAAAAATAAAAATAAACTTTCGCATGGGACATATCAACAAATACAAACATAATATTTAGAATTTACTTGAACTCCACCCAAATATATGAGAACAATGATCCAAGTTTACGTAGCAACAAAAATAGAAATTTTACAAAAACTATGATATCAAAACTTAAATAAAAAATAAGAAGTAACATGATTTACCAAATAAAAGGAAGGAAGGAAGAAGGAATTGAAAGAAAGGAAGAAAGAAAGGAAAGGAAGGAAGGAAAGGAAGGAAATAAGAAAGAAAAGAAGGAGAGAAGAAGGAAGAAGAAAGAAGAGAGAAAGAAAAAAGGAACGAAAAAAATGGTAAATAAATAGAATAAATATAGAAAAGGAAAGGAAGAAAAAAGAAGAAAAGAATGAAGAGAAAGAATGAAACAAAGAAACGAAAGAACAAAGTAAGAAACAAGCGAACAAACAAACAAACAAAAAGGAGGAAATAAGAAATGAAAGAAGCACAAAGAAAACAAAAGAAAGAAAAAACAAAGAAAGAAACAAACGAATGAAAAAATAAAGACAAAAAAAGAAAGAAAGAAAACAAAAAGAAAGAAAGAAAACAAAAGAAAACAAAAAGAAATAAAGAAAGCAAAAGAAAGAAACAAACAAACAAAACAAAGAAAGCCAAAAAGAAAGAGAGAAAGACAACAAAACAGAAATAATCAAGAAAAACGCCCACAAAGCACAATAATATTAGCATTGGCAACCTTGACTCCGCGAAAGGAGAGACTGTCTCGCCAAAAAAAAAAAAAAAAAAAAAAAAAAAAAAAAAAAAAAAAAAAATGGACGTGTTTTGTTTTGTACGAATGAATGAATTTGTTTGTTTGTTTTTTTCTTTATGTTTAAGGAATAATTCGATATGGATGATGATGAGTTATGTAATGATTATAATGAAATGATGAAAAGAGGATAATTTTTTTTTTTTTTTTTTATTTAAGATTGAGGACAAAATTAATGGATTTTTTTTATATATATAATTGCGCATGACGGTGAACCTTTTTCGAATTT
>NW_020869406.1:473706-476206 GCF_003789085.1 Penaeus vannamei | reverse complement strand
GTGTGTGTGTGTGTGTGTGTGTGTGTGTGTGTGGTGTGTGTGTGTGTGTGTGTGTGTGTGTGTGTACATACAATATATCCATATAATTATATATATATATGTATATACAAATATATATACATATATGTACATAAATATATATGTATATATATACATATATATACATATATATATATATATATATATATATATATGCATGTATGTTTGTATATATGTATTTATATATTTATGTATGTGTATGTATGTATGTATGTATATGAACATATATGTATACACATACATTTATATATATATATATGTGTGTGTGTGTGTGTGTGTGTGTGTAGGTAGCTACATACATATGTATTCATTACTTTATGAAAAAAATGAAAAGTTCTGCCAATTAAGACAGCAATGGAGATATGTTTAAATAATTTACTATTGCTACCGTTGCAAAAATTACCCCCCAGCCAATAAAAAAAAATGCCACCCCTAATTATCTGCCACAAATATCGTTCGACCGGTGTCTGTTGCGCGAATATTTTATTGCTCGCAAATAATTAACGATCTAATTACGTTTTCTGTTGCAGAGGTCCATAAAGATTCCTCGTGTGCTATTTTCGAACAAGTAAAGTTTTGCAGGCTCTTTTTTTTTCTCTAAGTAATTATGTATATAAACCAATGCAAATTTGGGGAGGAAACAAGAGTTTTGAGATTAGTTTAACAAGCAAACGTAAAATATGTGCATTGCCTTTTATAATGAATTACCGTGATTTACGGTGTAATGGTGCATTGACGTCGTAGACACCCACACGCACACACATGCAGACACGCACCACACATGCACACACACAAACATATACACATGCAAGCACACACACCACATACATATGCATGTATATATATATATATATATATATATATATAATATATATATATATATAATATATATATATATATATATATGAATTGTATCATTAGAAGTTCCTTCTAAAAAGTGATGATGAATCTTAACGTGAAGTTATAGATGTAAATTAATTAGCCTATAAGGTTGAGGTGGAAAAAAACATAATACACACCTAAAATATCGAATTATATCAGTCCACACGGCGAAGTATGCTGGCTATTCAAATTATATGCATCCTTATCTTTATTTTTTTTTTTTTTTTTTTTTTTTTTTTTTTTTTTTTTTTTTTTGTAACGCAAAAAGGGAAAAATCACGAACGTCTTTCACGAGTACAACTTGGCCTCATATCTCAGAATCCCCAAAATTGTAAACAGAATTGCTGTTATGTCGCATCAAATTAGATTCTGTCTCCTGTTTATGAATTAATTAATGCTTTTGATACTGGATGTGAAGTTTACATTATCGTTATTTCCAAAAGGGAGAATAGAGAAGTATAATGCTAGGTAACTGATCTGTAGTAACTCTATCTCTCTCTTTGTCTCCCTCTCTCTTTTTTTTCTTTCCCCTTTCTTTTCGCTCTCGCTCCTCCTCTCTCTCTCTTCCCACCCCCATCCCTTCTCCCTTTCCTCTCCTCTTTTTTTCCTCTCCCTCTTTGCCTCTCCTTCCTCTCCCTCCCTCATTCTTCCTTTGTCCCTTTCCCTCCTTCACTCTCTTCCTCTTTCCCTCTCTCTTTCCAACCATCCAAACAAGTAAAAATAATAATAAAAAAGTAAAACAAAACATCAAAACATAATGGAAAGCAATTTACCTTAAGCCTTCAGTAAAACCCGATGCATTAGTCTCACACATTTCAGAAAGAGAAAGATTGCCTGCGTTAAAACTCGCGATCTGTCGCCTCCTTTCGGTACGTGATGTGAGTGGTGTGTGTGGGATCCCTGCATTCACTACCTGTCGCTCCAGTCTCTGTTATGACGGCCGTTTTGTCCTGTTATGGACGTGTGGAATCTATAAATACATTGCCCGCTTGTCTAACAGATTGTGGGGATTTATGATGATCCCTCGATAAAGCAGAGAGTGAAATGTCAGAGTGTCGGCTGACTGTAACTGATTGGTCTTTGCACAATTCAGATCGGGAAACGTTGCGTGCCTCCGTATCGTTAAATCTATATATAAACGTACGAGAGGTAGTTCTACCAGTATAACGCACACGTGTATGTATGAGCGTGTGTGTAAAAGGAGATAGAGAAGTACCCAAAGTGTTTTAGATCTTTTACGTCCTTTGCTGCGTTCGAAACTGCTCCTTCATCTCAGATGGACGACTTGTTAACCCATACGGACAAGTTGTTTGTGTTGGCAGCCCCTTGGCAATGCTCAACCAAATGCCATAGTAAGTTTTCTTATAAACACGAGTCGCTTTGAAATTACAAGACGGAAATAGCTGTGTCCATCCTCCAATTCACTGTAAGACATAATTTTAGATCTTTTTTTCAAGATTTAATGGAAAAGTTGGTAGATTGTGACGTCTGGCATTTCATTGTTTACAACTTCCAACGCTTATTTTCCGACTATTTTGCTCATCCAGTTGGAAAGCAGCATTACGTACGAACACATTTA
>NW_020869406.1:436206-448706 GCF_003789085.1 Penaeus vannamei | reverse complement strand
TTCTCTCCTCACTGTTATTAATACGAAGAGAACATATGAACACAGTGAATAATGTACAATAGGCTGCCGCTTCTTATACATTCCTGAACCGTTTTCACTGCGACAAATGTAGAAAAGGTATGAATGAGAATGAATGCATTTCACAATACATATGTATCTAACCGGTTTCGTATATGTATCTTCGACGTGTATTTCTGACGAAGATAAATTCGAAACCGGTTAATCGCATCTCTTGTATTGTGATGATATTCATTCTCATTTATACGTGTCATTCGATTCACCTTCTATGGCGTATTGTGGCTTATAGAAGCTTTACTACATCTATAACAAGAAGGGAAGATGTCTGGGTTAGTCTCCCATACAAATATTCGCATTTAGAAATTGTCTGTGGTAAGCTGTAAGTAAAGTTTGGGTTCAGATGTCCTCTGTTAAGAGTTCTAGCTAGTAAAGGGGTCTTGAGTTTTTTTACCGCTCCTAGTTCCAGCTAATAGGGTTTTTAATTCTTTGTTTGATCTAATTTCTAGAAAATAAGGGCTTTCATTATCTCTTTTTTCTTCTTTTTTTCTCTTAATTCCAGTTAGTAACGGCCCTCGTTATTTATTTCCTAGTTCCAGCTTGTAAGGGCCTTCATTTCTTTTATTTGCTCCTAGTCCCAGCTAGTAAGTTTTTTTGTTTTGTTTTTTCATTTTTTGATATAAGTTCCAGCTAGAAAGGGCTTTCATTATCTCATTTTTGCTCCTAGTTCCATCTAGTAAGGGCCCTCATTATTTCTTTACTAGTTCCAGCTTGTAAGGGCCTTCATTTCTGTTATTTGTTCCTAGTTCCAAGACACTCCAGTTCTTCGCGTCCCTAGTTCCAGCTAGTAAGAGTTCTCGCTTTTCAGTTACGCTCCTAGTTCCAGCTTCGTAAAGTCCATTTTCGCTCCTAGTTCAAGCCAGTCCTAGTTCGGCTCCTAGTCTCCAGCTAAGTAAGACATCCTAGTTTTCATAGTTCCGCTAGTTCCAGCTAGTACGACACTAGTTCCACTTAGAATCTACATGGACGACCCCCGAGTTATTTCTGGGGGACCGTTTCGAAAGGGTTTTGTTCAAGTGTTTTTGAAAAGAGTCAATATCGAGTTAATGAGAAGAGCAGCTTTGCGAGAGCTAATAATGTGTGTGATTTTTGAGATTTTGAGATGTACTTGTGCAGTTTTAGATATCAGGTGAAAAAGTTTTGGCTAATGCAGCAACTCACTTCTCACTGGCTCTGATCTCTCTTTTCTCTCTCGTCTATTTATTCTCTCTTCTCTCTCTTATCTTCTCTCTTCTCTCTATGTTCTCTTTCTCTCTCTTTATTTTCTCTCTCTTTCCTCTCTCTCTATCTTCTCTCTTCTCTCTCTCTCTCTCTTATCCCTCTCTCTTTCTCTTTCTCTCTCTCTATCTATATCTCTCTCTCTCTCTCTCTCTCTCTCTCTCTCTCTCTATCTATATCTATCTATCTATATCTATATCTATATCTATATTTATATATATATATATATATATATATATATATATATATATATAGATAGATAGATAGATACATATATTATGTATGGTGGGTATGTGTGTGTGTGCGTGTGTCCTCTCCCCCACGCACACAATTTCTCCTCACTCCATTTGCGTTTGCCGAGGTGAGCTCCCCCCCCCCCCTGTCGATATATTTCCCAAACTTTTCCCACTGAACGATCCTTTTTTTTCCTTTTCCCCTTTCGACACCTTTATCACAAAGGCTCTCCAGTATATCGTCAGCCTTCGCTCCTCTCCCTCTCCATCTCCTGTGAGCGCTTCTGTCACACACACACAACACACACACACACACTGCACACACGCGCACTAACACAACACACACACACACACACACACCACACACACACACACACACACACACACACACACACACACACACACACGCAACACAACACACTCGAAAAGTCGAAAAAGCAATTTCACAACCATTTCATTCTGATCATTTTCACAATCACAATAAAGAAATTTGTTTCACTTTAACAACTTATATCCGAGACAATAACATAGATAGATAGAAGGAATTACGAGAGAGAGAGAGAGAGAGAGAGAGAGAGAGAGAGAGAGAGAGAGAGAGAGAGAGAGAGAGAGAGAGAGAGAGAGAGAGAGAAGAGAGAGAGAGGAGAGAGAGAGAGAGAGAGAGAGAGAGAGAGAGAGAGAGAATTCAACGAAAGAGAGAAAGCATGGGAGAATGAGTTAAAGGGAGAGAGAGAAAGAGAAAATTAATGAGTAAGAGAGAAAGAGGGAGATAAAAAAAAAAAAAAATGAGAGAGAGAGAGAGATTATAAAAATCCGTTAATTCCCAATTAGAGGCAAGATAAACAACAAAAAGGAAACAAGTTATTGTTCAAACTTTTAATCCATTATTTGTTTCATCTTGCCAACGCATTTGCAAAATATAATCTATAACTTTTTATTTAGTATTTTTTTTCTTCTCTCTCTTTTTCTTTCTTTCTTTTCTGTCTCTCTTTCTCTCTCTTCTCTCTCTCTCCTCTCTCTCTCTTCTCTCTCTCTTCTCACTCTCTCTCTCTTCCGTTCTCTCTCTCTCCTCCCCCTCCTCTCTCTCTCTCTCGTCTCCTCGTTTCTTCCTGTCCTTCGGTCATCTCTTTCTCTCTACCTCTCCATCTCTCATCTCTCTCTCTCGCTCTCCTCCTTCTCTCGTTCTCTCTAACTCTCTCTCGTCTCTCTCATCTCCTCTCTCTCAGTCTCCTTCGCTCCTTGTTCTCCTGCTGCAGACCTCCGCCCGCTCTCGGAGCATCTCGTGTATCCCCGTACACTCTCCTGCGTATCGATCCTTCCGACGGACAGTAATCTTATATCCTTTGCGACTGTCGTCCTGGGCGCGTGTATGTACACTCGGCTGTGTTTCCTGTTGAGCAGAACAGAAAGAATAAGAAAGAAAAAAAAAAAAAAAAAAAAAAATAAAAAAAAAAAATAAAAAAAAAAATATATAATATCTATATAGTATTATATTATATGATATATATATATATTATATATATATATTCACTACTATCTATAATTTATATATATGCATTCATTCTCCTCCCATTTTGCTAATACAAATGATATCAGTAGGAAATATACTCTTGCTTACCCGGGTCTTTGTTTCGTTAGGTACGATTACAACGAACAAAGTCGAGGATAGTAGAGTGCAGGGTAAGTTCATCAGCCTGTTCAACTGCTCCCTGTAAACAGAGCATTCTTTTTTAAGATCTGAATGAGTTCCTATAGATAGCATAGTTTATATTACGTACCATGTAATTCAACTCGAAATAACGGAACTATACGTGATATGCTCGAACTTTACACAAATACACACATATAATAGGGACATAGATTATATATGAAATTATATATATGTGCGTAAATACATGTATATGATATATTGTTAATTGTATATACAATATATAATATAATTACATATAAATTAATACACCAGCACACGCACCACAACACTGACACACACATGCTACTTCCCAACCACACACATATATATGATATTATTATTATATATATATATAGTATGAAATATATCTACCTATATATAGTATATATTATTATAAATTTTATATCATCAATAACATATAATAGTATGATTATATAATATAATAATATATATTATATGCATGTGGTCCCAATAATATATGTATCCATGCTATGTGTATGTCATGTATAATCCATATGTTGTATGTACTCTCTCATATATATTATACTATATTACTATTATATTGTTCTTTTTTTGTTTTTTTTTTTTTTCTTTTTTTTTCTTTCTTCTTTCTTTTCTTTTTATATAATAGTATTCATGCTTCACAATATAATGCAAATTATCGTGTGATATATGCTTAATATCTCACCCACCCACACACACACACACACGATAACTACAACAACACAATCGTCACACACACACAGCACACACACAACACAACACAACCTACACACATATATATATATATATATATATATATCTAATAATATATAATATAATATTATATAATATTATTCTCATTCTATATCACTACTGGTATGGTTCATGTATTACTTATTACTTATGGCTGGCTAGCAATATCTTTGTGTGTGAAGCCTTTGGTCTTCATATATTCATTCTCTATCTTTTTTATCACTTTATTTATTTGTTGCTGTATCCTAAGTTGTTTAATTTTGTTTTTCGTGTATTATCTTTTTTTTTTGCTTTTTCTTTTTTTACTCTTTCTTGGTTTTTCTTTCACTTGTTTTTTTCTTTCTTGCATTTATCCTACTAGGTTCGTTTGGCTTTTATGTTTATTTTTTGTTGTTTCTAAATTATTTAATTCTTTTTGTAATAATTCATTTTTGGCTTTATTTTATTCATTTGTTTTTATTTTTTTCTTTATTCATTTCTTTTTGCTAAATGTCTATTATTTATTCTTCTTTTCCTTCTTCATATCTTAGTTTTTATTTTTACCTCAGAAATCTGTGAACTTTAAAATCTCAACTCATTTCAATCCTCATCTCTCTTCATTCTCTCTCTCTCTTCTTCACTCTCTGCTGTAATTCATCCTACTTCTCAGTCCTATCATTATTTTCTCCTTATATTTCACTTCTGTTTATATATATTCACTTGTCTTTAGTAATATCTTACCTGTCTCTGTCTTCTATAGTTCTATTATAGTATCTAATCATATATGTTTGTCTTGTGTGCTTGGTCTGTCTGGTCTCTTGTGTCTTGGTGCTCTGTCGCTCTGTTTCGGTTGTGTCTTTGGTGTGTCGTTGCTGTGTCCTTCTGGTTGTGTGGTGTTGCTGTGGTTTGTGGTGTGTGTGGCGTGTGTGTTGTGTCTTGTGTGTGTGTGTGTTGTGTGTTGTGTATTTTTGCTATTGGTTATGTGGGCTGTATTTCTTTCCTCCTGCTCTTCTGGATTCTCTGTCTTCTGTTCTCTGTTCTCTGTCTCTGGTCTCTGTTCTCAGTGTCTCTGTCTCTGGTCTCTGGGCATCTGTTCTGTCTCTTCTGTCTGTCTCTGTCTCTGTCTCTGTCTCTGGTCTTGCTCTCTGTCTCTGTCCTCTCTCTTCTTCTTCACTCTCTCTCTCTCTTCTCTCTCTCTCTCTCTCTCTCTCTCAATCGCTCTCCCCCCCTCCTCTCTTCTCTCTCTCTCCCCTTCTCCTCTCTCTCTTCTCTCTCTCCTCTCTCTCTCTCTCTCTCTCTCTCTCTCTCTCTCTCTCTCTCTCTCTCTCTCTCTTCTCTTTCTCTCTCTCTCTTTTCTCTTTCTTTTTTTTTGACACAAAACCGTGTATTTATATGTCAAAATTTACTCACTGAATAAATTCTCCGATTGCGAGGAAAAGAGCCAATTACCAGCTGTCGGAATCGACAGACAACGCAATTTATTTGATTATCACAAAAGGATTTCTCGCCAAAGTGAGTCACAGACGGTTGTGGATTGTGATGACAGCAATTATCTGCTTCGTTGAGGTATTGGCAAGTGATTTGGCGAGGTTTATGACTTCGATGTGCATTCATTTTGCGAGCGTCGGCCATTGGAAGTGGTGGGTTGGACGCGGCTTCGCTTTCCGTTAAGAGATTCTGTTCGGAACTCTGTCTCGTTTCCTGTTCGAAATTCTGTCTCAATATTTGGTTGTTGTTTTGTTACAAAATATATATATATATATTATTATATATATATATATATATTATATATATAATATATATATATATATTATAATATTATATATATATTAAAAAAAAAAAAATAGTAAAAAAAAAAAAAAAAAAAAAAAAAAAGAAAAAAAAAATATATATATATATATATACTATGATATATATAATAATAAATATTATATAATGATATTATTAAGTAGTAGTATATATATAATAAAGTGGTTTTAGAGGCCATTGCTCGCCTTTGCTCTCGGATTTCGTGTTAGTTGTGTTCGGAATTCTGTCGTCGTCTTCTGTTCGAAATCTGTTGGCCTCTGTGGGAATTGCATGATCTCTGCCTTTGTTTCTTGGATTTCTTTCGTGTTGTTTTATGATAGGGTTTAGAATGGCCTGCAATTTGTTCGAATTGCTGTCTCGCTTTTGCATGTTCGGATGTTCTGTCTCGTTTCCTGTTCGAAATCTTTTGTGCTTCTGTTCGAATTCTGTCCCTGCAGGCTTCTATTTAGAATTCTGTCTCGGTTTTGTTCGGATTTCTGTCTCGCCTTTGTTCTTATTTATACGTTTTTTGTATGGGTTTTGAGACGAGATTGGAGGAGCGTTGTTGGTTCGGGATTTCTGTTATCGTTTCCTGGTTCGAAGAATGTCGTGTGCCTCGATACAGAAGTTACTGTCTCGCCTTTGTTCTTCTTCTTCTTCTTTTTGTACGTAGGGGATCATAGACATGTCGCGTTTGTTTCGCGAATTTATGTGTCTCGTGTTTCCTGTTTCGAATAATTGCGTGCCTTACACTGTTCGGAATTCCTGTCTGCGCGCTTTCTATTAGAAGTTTGGTCTCAGGGGATATAGCGAAGCATTTCCATGTAATCGTGACGATTATGCTCTTGATTTATCCTGTTTTATAGGGTTTTAGACCATACTCGCTTTTGTTCGGATTTCTGTCTCGTTTCCTGTTCGAAATTTTGTGCCTCTGTTTCGGAATTCTGTTCGCTTCTATTTAGAATTCTGTTTTGTTCTTCGTTTTTTTTATAGGGTTTAGACATACTCGCGTTTGTTCGAATTCTGATCTGGTATTGTGACCTAGATTTCGAAATTTGGTTAAATAACTGTTTTCGCTTCGTCGTATAAGTTTGCTGATCATAAGTTTTCCCGTTCGGGCAAACTGCGTGTCCCGCTTTCTGTTCGGAATTGTGCATGTTCGACTTCTGTTCAGTGATGTCTAGTCTGCGACGGCTTCTCGTCTGTTCATAATTCTGTCCTCGCTTCTTTGCAGAATTTGTCTCGCTTTCTGTTTCAGTAATTTCTGTTCGCTTCTGATTCGTAGAATTCGTGGTCTCGCTTCTGTTCAGAATTCTGTTGCTTGGCTTCATACGTTCAGAATTCTGTCTCGAATTCTGTCTCGCTTCTGTTCAGAATTCTGTCTTCTGTTTATGTTCGTTTCTGTACAGTGCTGCTGGTCAGTTCTGTTAGCTGTCAGCTTTGTTCAGAATTCTGTCTCGCTTCTGTTCAGAATTCTGTCTCGCTTCTGTTCAGAATTCCTGTTCTTCTGTTCGCTAGAATTCTTCTCGCTTTTCGATATTGTCGTATCCTTTTCGATTTTTGCGTCGGTGTAATCTTTAAAGACGAGAGATACACATTCATTTGCCGCGTTCGGACATGTCACTGCTTTGTATCCGCGATATAGTGGAGGCGCCATGTGTTCCTATAGCGTTGTCTTTTACTATTAAAATATCTACAAACATGTATAAATATATATGTGTGTGTGTGTGTGAGGTGGCTGAGTGTGTGTGTGTGTTTATGTTGGTGTGTGTGTGTGGTGTGTGTAGTGTGCTGTGTTGTGGTGTGTGTGTGTGGTGTGTGTGTGTGTGTGTGTGTGTGTGTAGTGTGTGTGGTGTTGTGGTGTTGTGTGTAGCGGAGCGAGTGAGAGTGTGTGTGTGTGTTGTGTGTGTGGTGTGTGTGTGTGTGTGGTGTGTGTGGTGTGGTGTGGAGGGGGGGCGGTGTGTGTGTGTGTGTGGAGGGGGCGGTGTGTGTGTGTGTGTGTGTGTGTGTGTGTGTGTGTGTGTGTGTGTGTGTGTGTGTGTGTGTGTGTGTGTGTGTGTGTGTGTGTGTGTGTGTGTGTGTGTGTGTGTGTGTGTGTGTGCAGACAGAGGTGATCCTCGCTATTCAGTCCTTCAATTTAGATACACAGATGCTAAATGATGTCATTTTAAATTCATTTGTAAAACTTCCAACATAATTAAATGTTTGTTCTTTATCGTTAAATGGAACAATGAGATTAAAATGAAAAAAAATCTTTATCGTAATATGGAACAATATTATGAAAAAGAAAAAAATGTACCTTTTACACTAGCTTAAAAATCTATACACTTCATCCTTCGTTTTTCCTTTTTTTCAGGAAGAAAGGCAACAATGTGTGAAATTTCATTAAGGGAATCAATTTCATGCACAAGGATTTTTTTGTTTCGGAAGAGCAAAGTTTGTTCAAGCGAAGTTGAATCATCGAGATTTTTTTTTTAATCTTAAAAGGTCGATCTTGCTTCCTTTCATAAGATTAGAAAAAATTGTATAACAGCCCAGCAGTCGTGTGTAAATTTATTTTCTCATGATTTAAACACACACACACACACACACACATACACATACACATACACACACACACACGCACGCACGTCAGTGTGAAAGTCGTCATAACAGATGCCTAAAAAAGGGGAAAAAGTGGTATGACACGCATTCACAATATGATTTAGAGACTTCTGGAAGCGTGTTTGTTTGTTTGTTTGAGTATGGTTGTTTGCTTGTTTGTTTTTTTGTGTGTTTGTTTCTTTTGCGTATGTGTATTTGGTGTTTTATTGTTGTGTGTGTGTGTGTGTGTGTGGTGTGTTTGTGTGTTGTGTTGTGTTAGTGTGTGTGTGTGTTAGTGTGTGTGTTGTGTGTGTGTGTGTGTGTGTGTGTGTGTGTGTGGTGTGTGTTGTGTGTGGTGTGTGTGTGTGTGTGTGTGTGTGTGTGTGTGTGTGTGTGTGTGTGTGTGTGTAGTGTTAGTGTGTGTGTGTGTTGGTGTGTGTGTGTGTGGTGTGTGTGTGTGTGTGTGTGTGTGTGTGTGTGTGTGTGTGTGTGTGTGTGTGTGTGTGTGTGTGTGTGTGTGTGTTCGCGCACGCATGTGTGTATGTGTGTGGTGTTTTTTTTGTATGCTTGTGTTTCTGTTAGACTGTTTGATGTCTGTTTGTACATGCTGTGAAAAAGACAAAACCAACCACACATTCATATCATATCGAACAGCATTTTCATCCCAAAATTTGCATCCAGTTCATATTGACATCGAACCACCCTCTGACTTCTCTCGGGGCATTTCCCATTGCAAGTGCCCACATGAAGGTTGCAATGCCCACACTTCAGTCCAGTTGACCTCCTTGCAATCTCGGTCGCTCGTGCAGGGTCGCAAAGAGAATAACAAAAGAAAATATTTGAGATAATATAAATAATCACGTTTATTTTTTTTTTATTAATTTAGCATTTTTTTCATTTCTTAAAAAAATGAAAGGTGAAAAACATTTTACATCAAGTAAATAGCTGTAATTACAGAGAAATATGGTAAAGGCTGATAATCAGATTATCAACAGCAAAACGAAAGACTGAATTTATGAAAGTACTATTTAGAAATCATCATTTATGTTGCTTTGATTATGAATTATGAAAGATGGAAAAATACACTGCAGCACTGAAATGATAAATTTATAACCTACCCTTCCCAACCAGGATTCGAACCTGTGTCATTGCAGGCAGGCAATTGCGACAGATACTTAAACCAATCGAGTCACACACACCACTAAAAGGAGTGTGCAACTAGGAGTTATGTAGCATCTGCTGCATGAACAACAGGTTCGAATCCTGGTTGGGGAGGGGAGGTTATTTATTCATTATGATTTACTAGGCAAATTCAAATAACACCACGTCTGAAGTATAGTATTTTCATTTAGGAAATTATCATAAGTGTAAATGAAATCTTTCAGAGTTATAAAAGACATATTAACCTAAGAGTCAAAACCTTGAAAAAACAAGTGAAGCAGTTGCAGAAGTGGATCGTGAAGTAGTAATTTAAAGAAAATGTTCTCTAATTTAGCCAAATTGTTTTATTCATATTTATGTCCTTTTTGCTCTTCTTTTTAAAACATACGAAGTAAATAAAATATGGCTTTGGATGTTTCTGTTTTTCATAATCTTTTTTAATATATCGTAGAACTGGTATCTTAGAGATAGAAGAAAAAACTAAAATCAACTACAAAAAACTACAATTTAAACTGATTATCTCATTTGAATTAGTGACAACTTTGTTATACAAGAAAGGATCTAATAATTCACTCAATTATTGGTTTCACATACTATCTTTCTCATACATCATATTTGCCAGTATACACGCATGCATTTCTCTCATATGCTATATCTTTATCGGCCGGTTTGTTAAAATTGTGCCAGGCCCGACCTAATTCACATCCGTTACACGTCTATGCACATACACAGAAATAAATGCATATCTATCAGTCTAAACATGCATATCTACCGTACAGATAGACAAATAAATTCATATTCATTTGATAGATCGATAGATATGTATGTGTTTCTGCTAATATGAATGTCTGTTTATACGAATATTCTTTGGGTTGGGCCAAATTTGAACCAACCGGTCGTGTCATGTGTATTTTACGGTTAACCTGAACGCCATTTTATAAGTCAACGCCAAGCCTTGCGTGGGAGCAAGTGAATGCAATTACTTATTTAAACCATACTTAGTTATGCAACCGGAATAAAAAAATTTAAAAAATGGTCCTGAACAAAGGCAGCAGTGTTAAAGAGACCTCACCTGGACCCCAAGTGTGTACCGCGAGTAATCTGACTTTGAACGAAGTGTGTGTGTGTGTGTGTGTGTGTGTGTGTGTGTGTGTGTGTGTGTGTGTGTGTTGGTGTGTGCGTGTGTGTGTGTGTGTGTGTGTGTGTGTGTGTGTGTGTGTGTGTGTGTGTGTGTGTGTGTGTGTGTGTGTGTGTGTGATGTGAGTGTGTGTGTGAGTGTGTGAGTGTGAGTGTGAGTGTGAGTGTGAGAGTAAGAGTGAGTGTGAGTGTGTGTGTGTGTTGTATGTAAAATAAATATATTTGTATATATGTGTGTATATATATAAATATAAGAGAAAGGGGAGTGAAAGAAAGAGAGGAAATCAGAAGCACGTCCTCCCCACCCGCCAGCCAGCCCTCCATCAGCCCCAAGACAAGCGCACTAAAAAATAAAGCAAAATCTAATGGAAGTGGCATGTTATTCCTTAATGCTCTTAATAGTCTTCTCAAGAACCTCTTCCTTTAAGATCTTCTAAGCATTTAAACCTTTCAATTTTTTAATCAGTTTCTCCTATTATACTTTTATGGGAATGTTAATGGAGGAAGACCCCCCATTTTGATACGAAGAAATAGAGTAAGTATAGAGTAAGTTCAGTTATGGCAATGGTCATGAAGAGCCATTGGTAATTATGGTAGTATTATTAATAGTCATGGTAGTGTTAGTGATGAGGATACTGATGATAATAATGATCATAATAATTATGATGATAACTGATAAAAATGATATATTAATTACAATGATAGTGGTAATAATGGTAGACAAGGATATTAATGTTGATATTAACAATAATAATAGTAATAATAAAATAATAACGATATGAATAATAATAATAATAATAATAATAAAAGACAGGAAGGGATTTTTCCACCTCGAAAAAAATAAACAAGAAAGGGATTTGTATTTGATTGATTTTCCAAGCTGAAAAAAGAAAAACCTGATAAAAATAAAAAAAGAAAAAAAGAAAAACGTGAATCACTTGTCTTCCCATAAAAAAACGATTAAAAAAGAAAGAAAAAATGCCTCTAGTGCAGAAACCATCCTAGTGAAAATTCTAAAATAAATAATAAATAAAATAAAATAAAAAAGAGAAAAAAAAAGAATAATATTCCAAAATACATGGCGTGGAAATACCTGCGCGGGATTTCAGCCCCCCCCCCCAAGAACACGAGTGCTCTCCGTCCAAACTCTCAGGTTCCACTGGCTGTCTTCCTGGTAGCTTGGGAGTATATATAACCCTGGGCTTCAGACTCTCGCCTCTATAACACCTGGACTTAATGCCTACGTCCGTCTTACTATTTTTTTTTTTTTTTTTTTTTTTTTTTTTTTTTCTTTTTGTGGGGGGGGGGGGGGTAATCTGCCTTTTTCTTTTTTTTTTTTTGTGAATTATCGTTTATTTTTTTTTTTTTTTTTTTGGGGGGGTAATCTGTTTTCTTTTCTTTTTTTTGACAATATACGTAAGAGATATGATCTTGAAGGTTTAAGTTATCAGAAAGATACTCTTTTCTGATTAGAAATATTTGATTTCTTTTTTTCTTTTGGGTGTGTTGGAGGGGGGGAGGGGAATTAAATATATTTTTCCTACATTAATTTCAGCCAAAATTATTCTTATCAATCATAAATCAAAGGGTTTTGAGGAAGCATAGTCTACCCAAATAGTTTTTTCTGAATGTTTATAATAACAATTTATACATAGTTTATATGTTGTATAGTCTGAAAACTCTTTAGATCCAATACTAAGGCTATTTGGGCCACTTTGGCAGCACTAAAAGAAAATATTTGATTTTTCATTTCTCTTCTTCTTTTTTTCTTTCTTTTCTTTCTTTTTCTTCATCTTTTCCTTTTCTTCTTTTTTTCTTTTTTCTTTTTCTTTTTCTTTTCTTTTCTTTCCTTTTCTTTCTTGTCTTTCTTGTCTTGTCTTTTGTCTGTCTTGTCTCTTGTC
>NW_020869406.1:408706-428706 GCF_003789085.1 Penaeus vannamei | reverse complement strand
CCACCTCCTAAACTTGTAGGAGATGGTGCATACATTGTATGGTTCTTCATAGTTTCCATTATTCAGTCTCAAACTCATAGTATACTGGCGAATTTGAAACTGAACACACTAATAAATTATTTTGTTTAGACTAGCAAGTACCATATTTAGTATCAATCACACGAGGGCTGAATTTATACAGATTCTGGGCCAATTATCTGAAGAACATCAGCATCATCCACTTTCTCCAGCTCTGGATTACAAATTTTGTTCACATCGGAATCAAATCGCATCGAATTAGGTGCGACGGGAAAAAATGAAGATTTCTCCATTATTTTCCTTTCCGAAAATATGGAAAACAAGTGCGGCAAATCCGTAAACCAAGGAATAAAATAATTGTATATTTAAAACCACACACAAGCCGTTATCATATACTTATTTCATCTCTCTATTTCTAATATATTTTTCTTCTTTCTAACGCTTTCATAAAGTTACTTCTTAAAAAGGCTGATTTTAAAGACAAATAAATACTCTCCTTGACTAAGGCTCGAATCCACTTACTATTGATAACCCCGAGAGAGCACTAAACCATTGAGCAAGGCATTAATATGTTTGCAGATAAATAATTTAATGATTTTTTTGCACACTCTTGCAGTTTCTATAAAATGAATTATTACATGATACCTTTTTATGTTTGTACTATTATGATACACTTCAAACAATAATATTTCCTTCACAGTAAGAAAAGGTACTTCCACTGCATCATTCTGTATTACACAATACCTTTTAAACACAATACCTTATTTCTACAAGCATGATTAGCACAATACCTTTTAAACACAATACCTTACACACTAATTTCTACAAGCAAAAAGAAGTCAACCTTTCTCCCAGCAGACACCCAACTCAGATCCTCACCAGTAAGCAGGTTTCTCAGAGACACGAAGGGACTGCCCACCGCCCCGTGCAGCAGGAAGAACTTGATGTCGACCTGTGTGTGTGCCGCAACAGGGACCGTCGTGCCCTGCTGCGAAAGGGTAAACAAAGGCATGGGTATTAGATAGAGAACATGACGTTTTCACAATGGAGGAAAAGGCGGATGGATCTAAGGCTTCGCTTCTAAACAGTGATGGTGATAGTAGTAATAGTAGCATTAGTAATGATTATTATTATGATGATATTAATGTAATAATAATGATTATGATGGCATTAAGGTAATAACAATAATAATAATGATAACAACAAACAAAAACAGCAGCAGCAGCAACGATAACAATAACAACAAAAATAATGATAATAAAATAATAATGAAATATAAAAATTAGATGCATATCTAATAGAACTATGGGTAGGATAAATGGTTTATCTCTCAAAAGAAAGGATCATTATTAATGGCAGTTCGTTAGGAGTGTAGGTGTAATAATAGGAAAAATGTGAATGAATTTTGTGTTTCTCCTCTCTTCGTGGGTTTTACATTTCCTTCCTATTCATGCATTTGGAAGGAATAACGAAGGAAAATCCGCAAATGGAAAAAATATATTACTCGTTTTATACCTTTCTGTTTTTTTGTTTTTTTTGTCGTCAGTTAAAAAAATAATAAAATCAATCATTAAAACAAAACACTATAGCAATGTTGGATTTTAATGTCTTGTTTTATTTCCTAAATAAAAGGAAAAAGAAAAAGACAGAAAAGAGGAAAAAGGAAATGAAAAAAAAAGAAAGGAAAAATAAAAAATAAAAGGAAAAGAAAAAAGAAGAAAAAAAGAAAAGAAAAAAAGGAAAAAGAAAAAAAAAGAGGAGAGAAAAGAAGAAGAAAAAGAAAAGAAAAAAAGGAAAAGAAAGGAAAAAGAAAGAAAAGAAAGAAGACGAAGAAGAAGAAGACGAATATATACACACACATACATACAACGTAACCTATAATACTCAGACTATGACAAATTTGAGGCCCTTCAACATGATTTTTATCTGACTGTACTTCATCAAGAACTGGTACTTTAGGGAGAGTCTACCACTCCTTATTTAATATGGATAAATCCCAAAATCAGTCTATCGTTTGTTAGGTGGTGTGAAATACCAGCGGAGTATTTTTCTAGAGAAATCTAGTAATGGTCATAGTAATAATAGCGACAATAGCTAATAGTCATAACGAGTTTGATTGTTTGTTATTGACGATACTGATAATATTTATGAAAATGATGATGGGTATGGGAATGGTAGTGAGAGTAATAATTGTAATGATGTGATGATTCAATGATGATGATGATAATCATCATCATAATCATCAATCCATCACCATCATCATCATCATCAATAATGATCATCATCATCATCATCATCATCATCATCATCATCATCATCATCATCATCATCATCATCATCATCATCAGATACTACTACCACTACCCCTAATCATAACAATACCAACAACAGTATCAACAAAAAAAACACGTAAAAAAAAAAAAACGACAAGAACAACAAAATTAACAACAGCAAGCAAACCGACCGACTCCCACCAGACCAACAACCCAACACCGACAAGAACAAGAGATCTCACCAGAACACCAATGCTCGCAGGAGAGTTAGCATAGACCAGCCCCGCAGCATTGCCTGTCTCCAGCACCACGACCTGCCCTCCTTCAGCATAGGGAGGGGAGGCTGTGAACAGGTGTAGCGTGAAGCAGACTGGAAGAGAGAAAATGAATCAGATTTTGTGAATTTATTAATATATATTACATCTATTATGTATAATATATGTTATTAATCAAATATATTTATCTACGGTTCAGGATTAAGGTCTAATAGGGTTGTATTTCGGCTGGCAGAAAAAAAATTACAACACGGATGAAAATAATGTGATGAATTTTGATTCAGCATGAATTAAAAAATTGATTTACCGTGAACAAATCAATCAGTATATCATAAACAAACTCATGACTATAATGTAAGCAAATACTACAGTATATGATCCGAAAAAATAATAATATAGAAGCATATGAATATAGCATATACAAATCAGGTATTTAAACGTATTCAGTGTAATGTAATTTAACATGATAAGCCTAGGTGTAACTCACCGAGATATAGGTGCACGTTTTACTTTATTTATTAATTTATATATTGGTGTAAAACTAATCTTTTTTTATCTAATACAAGCAAAATAATAATCATTATAATCTTAAAGTCCCTTCCCTTTGCAAAACTACGCTTTTCTTTTCTTCTATGCTCATTCTGCAAACAAACTTTTACAAAGGACACATCACACAGTAGACATTGATGTGTACCTTTCAACCCATAGAATATAAAAGCAAAATAATAATAAAGAAGGGACATATCGATATAACTTCAAAATAAATAAGTCCATAAAACGTATTCAAACTTTTTAACACATTGCTCATTTCATTCCCTCAACAGTCTAAAACAGTAGAATCCCAGCCTTAATACTAACCTGATCACAGTTTTATTAATCTTGCCGCAAACGTGCTCTTTAACATCGCCATATAACGAATGATAATTATGCTATATTCTACTCCAGTTTCAGCCTAGATAAAGTTTACGTTACTTTAAGTACTTAAACATTTAAAGTCGTTTTGTGGTGCTTTAGTTATCATTAGGGTGATGTAGACAGCGTGATAGCCATACTGATCAACATCAGGGCCCATATAAGGTAGCAGCCATATTATATATTGCTAATAATACAGTTTGCTGAAATTACAGGCTGATGTCACAAGAACCCTCTGTGAGTTTTGTATGAAATTAGCAAGAAGTGAAGAAAAGGAGTATTACGCATAGTTTGTCCCATGTTACCTTCTATTTTAACGATAATGAAAAATGCAATATATATCTACTTGGGAGACTGGTAGGCCTACCTATAGCGCTTCATATTTCAGGAAATGGGAAAAACTGGCAACTTCACCAGACTGGAGCACTCCGATTTGTCTTTCTGTTTCTCTCTCTCTCTCTTTCTTTCTGCCTCTCTCTCTCTCTCTCTCTCTCTCTCTCTCTCTCTCTCTCTCTCTCTCTCTCTCTGCCTCTCTCTCTCTTCTGCCTCTCTCTCTCTCTTTCTGCCTCTCTCTCTCTCTCTCTCTCTCTGCCTCTCTCTCTCTCTCTTCTCTCTCTCTCCTCTCTCTCTCTCTCTCTCTCTCTTTCTCTCTCTCTCTCTCTCTCCTCTCTCTCTCTCTTTCTGCCTCTCTCTCTCTCTTTCTGCCTCTCTCTCTCTCTCTCTCTCTCTCTGCCTCTCTCTCTCTCTTTCTGCCTCTCTCTCTCTCTTTCTGCCTCTCTCTCTCTCTCCCACTTTATCAGCTGACACTGGCTCGAATTGCATTCAGTACTTGTATTAATATACACCACTTATATTAACGAGTGAGAACTGCAGTCTATGGTGAAATTGAGAATGGGAATTCTACCGGAAGAGAAAGGACAAAATATGATAATAAAACGAGTGTGAAGCATAACAGGAGACGGAGGATACTGAACTGATAATGAATGATAATGGAAGATAAAGAACAAAAGAATGGCTGTGTGAAGCATAATCGAAGACAGCGGGATAAGCAGTGAGAGGCACAGAAAATAAGGAGAGAGTGTGAGAACGAAGCATGAAGCACAGAAATAAAAGAGAATGTGATAACTGAGCAAATGAAACACATAAATAAAGAGAAAGTAATAACAGAGTATGAAGCACAGAAATAAATGGAGAGTGTGATAACGAAGTATGAAGCACAGGAATAAAGAAAGAGTGTGATAACGAGCAGAAAGAGAAAAAAAAGAATGCGAGCAGGAGATACTAAGAAAGAAGCACAGAAATAAAGAGATACGACACACATGATAACGAAGTATGAAACAGAAATAAAGAGAATGTGATAACAGAATGAGGGCTTGATGAAAAATGCGAAGATCAGATAATTGTAAAGGATATTAGAAGAAAGATGATAAAATAGAGCGTGATGCATTTAGGTTACAAGACAAAGTCAATGGAATATGAAGCATACTGAAAGTTGTGGGTTTATAAGTCAACTAATATACAATGATTTTTAGAAATAGTATTAACCTGGTTTTTTCTCTTCCCTCTCTCTCTCTTTTTCTTCTTCGTTTGTCACTTACATATCTATCTTCATTACCCTTTTGTTTTCTTCCTGATTCTTTGTCCATTTCTTCATTCCTCCTTATGTTTATCCTTTCTTCCTTTTTTTATTTTCTCTCTGTTTCCCTTTTCCTATCTATCTACCCATTTTAGATTTTTTTTCTTCTTAATTCCATGTTCTTTTGTTTCTGTTTTGTTTTTAATCTTCGTTGTCTCATCTCCCCAATTCCATTTGTATTGTATTAGTTATTTATTTTTTTATCTTCTCTCTCCTTCACTTTCGTCTTTTTAAATAGTTTCGTCTTCTTCTTCCTCTAAGCTATCTATCAATAGATAAATAAAAAATATCTTTTAAGTCTCACACTTTTTTCTTATCATTATCTTATCTCCTTCCTCTCACCTGTATCTTTATCTTTTCTTTAATTCCAAAAAAAAAAACAGTTTCTTCTTCCTTCTCTTATCTCTTATCTCTATCTCCCACGCTCCTTATCTTACAAAAAAAAAATAGAAAATAAAAAATAAATAAATGAAATAAAAAAATAAAATAAAATCTCATCGTTTTTACTTTCCAATCTAGTCTAAAACCTAAACTTTTATTTCATTTTTTTTAAATCTTACTTTTTCTCTCTCTTCTCACACAATCTGATATAAAACAAATGAATATTTTGGTTCTCATCAATTTTTTATTCGTTTTACTTCACTTCTTCCTTTAATGTTTTATCTCACAAAAAGTTCTCACAGACTTATTTTTTATTTAATCTTTCTAACTTATTTTTTAGCTTTCCCTTATCCCGTCTAAAAAAATAACAATAGAAAATAAAGAATGAATAAATAAAAAGATAGAAAAATAAAAAAATCACCACCTTATTATATTTTATTTCATTCGTTTATCTACTTGTTGCATCTCACCATTCCCATTGAGAGAAAAAAAGAAAAAAAATATTGTTTTCACCAACCTACCATCTTTGATTTCATTAATTATCTTCTTTATTATATCTTATCTCTTATCTCCCACTTACCCGTTTCGTCATGTGCATCCGTCTCCCCTGTCCCTAAGTTCATGACCCCGTTTGACCTCGTGGTGACCTTGACATAGAGAGGAAGGTCATGTTTCAGTCTCAGCCTCATGACGTGTTCGCTATCATGCCTGACTCTGACTTCGGATTCCTTGACTGAATCCACTGTGGCTCCTTTTAGCGATGTAGGGGGGGGAGGAGAAAGGGAAAGGAGGGGGGTTAGTTATGTTGTATTTATGAAGGTTGTTCATGTTGTTTTTGGTTTGTGTAGCTGGTTTTGTGTTATTATTGTTGTTCTTTTTCTTACTATTAGTGTTACAATCACAGTTATTATAATTTTATCAGTTGCTATTTTTATTATCATCATCAATATTGTCGTTATCATTATGATCCTTCTTATCCTCAATATAATCATTCTAATAATCATCATTACTATTTACGCTATTACTATTATTAAATATTATTAGTATTTTCATCATATCTCTGGGTATAAAATCGGGCCACCTAAGGCATTTTTTTATGTGTGTGTGTGTGTGTGTGTGTGTGTGTGTGTGTGTGTGTGTGTGTGTGTGTGTGTGTGTGTGTGTGTGTGTGTGTGTGTGCGCGTGTGTGTGCGTGTGCGTGTCCGTGTCCGTGTCCGTGTCCGTGTGCGTGTGCGTGTGCGTGTCGTGTCGTGTGCGAGTGCGTTGCGTGTACGTGTGTGGCGTGTGCGTGTGTGTGCGTGTCCGTGTGCGTGTGTCCGTGTCCGTGTGCGTGTCCGTGTGCGAGTGCGTTTGCGTGTACGTGTGCGTCGTGTCCGTGTGCGTGTGTGTGAGCGTGTGCGTGTGCGTGTGCGTGCGTGTCCGTGCGCGTGTGCGTGTGCGTGTACGTGTACGTGTCGTGTGCGTGTGCGTGTGCGTGTGCGTGTGTGTGTGCGTGTACGTGTCCGTGCGCGTGCGCGTGTGCGTGTGCGTGTGTGTGCGTGTGCGTGTGCGTCCGTGTCCGTGTCCGTGTGCGTGTGCGTGAGTCCGTTACTCACTTTTACGTCTGACTCTGAGCGAGGCCTCGACGCGCTTACTGGTGGGCGCCTCGTCGGTGGAGCGAACCATCTTCCCGGCCCTGCGGTACTCCTGGGGGGGGGGGGGTAGAGAGATGAGAGAGGGATACTGCAATCGCTGATAAAGGATAACGATAAAGAGATTGGAATGATATGCTAATTGTGGAGGTGGGGTTAACGATAAATGAAAAAAATTGCTGAATGAAATATAAATATATAAAAATTGATTATTAAATCATGGAGGAGGGGATGATAAACAGATTATAAAAAGATAATGAGATTATGCAAGAAAGATAACGATAAAGAGATACGAAGGATAATCTAATCATGGATGAGCGAAAACGATGAAAAATAATAACTCAATCATAGATAAGTAATAAACAATAACGATAAACTTTCTTGTTTATCATTCACAACGACAATTTAGACACAATTTCATCATCACGATAATTCAGGCAGTGAAGGGAGACTAAGGATAAATCTAAAAATAAATAAATAAATAAAATAGATAAATAAATAAATAAATAAATAAATAAAATAAAAGCTAAAAGCAGCGGGCGGGGGGGGGGGGGGTAATTCGAGTACTAAAGGGAGGATTAGTATAAAGAGATATTTATCAAACACAAATACGAAGGGTTGATAACGATAAATAAAACACCGAACGCGAAATGACGATAAAAGATTATTTTTAATACGGAATAGTAATAAAGAAAAAATGTTATACAGAATAGTAATAAAAATTAAGTCTCTTAATCCTGCACATGTGATAAAGAAAAGTAATGATAAAAGGATGAAATGTAGCGCTCATTTTATTTTTTATTCTCATCATTAATATATTTTATTACTATCATTATATTATTATTATCATATTATCGAAGGAAGGGTGGGGGAGGGGGTAACGATCAGCAGCAACCCGAGGAGGTGCCATGGCGTCTGATTCTATTTGGGGAAAAAAAACACGTGGGGTTTATTTTGATGACGTCACAAAAGTTACGGATGCTTTGCGAATATGGTCGATCATTTTGGTCTCTTCAATTTTCAAAAAGGATGGAAAATAATGGTTTTAATGGTTATATTTTCATTGAACAATCATCAAAACAGACGCCACGACACCTCCTCGAGTTGCTACTGATCTAGCCTTTCCCGTAATAGCACTGTCAATTAGGTGAGGTTAAGGTCGTGCCTATTACCCTGAAATAACGTTTACATACGCATATGCTAAGTGTACGTACGCATATGAGAAATGGGACACGGCTGCCGTACGCATAAGACAAGTCTAAAAATAATGTACTAATAGGACACGGCTGCCGTACGCATATCTAGAAATAATGTATTACTTTTCTCTTTCCCAAAATCTTACCAGGCAGAATGGCACAAGCACCCCCGGGTCGTTTGCCAATTTCCCTCCTAACGCTGCTGCTGCTCCTCCTCCCCCTCCTCCTCCTCCTCCTCCTATTCTCCCTCTTCCTCTTCCTCCTTTCGTCGTGGGCGTGGGCGTGCAGGCGTCCGTAGAGGCAGTAGGTGAGGGCGGAGAGGTAACGTTATCGGCCAGGGTAAGGTTCCTGACGAAGTCGACGACGCTGCTGTGAGACCAGCCCTCCACGGAGACGTCGTTGAGGCGGACCAGTCTGTCTTGCGTCCTGGGGGGGGGGAGAAGGGGGAGAAGGGAGAGGGGGGAAAGGGAAGGAGGGGGGGGAAGGGAAGGGAGGGGGGAAAGGGGAAGGGGGGAAAGGGGAAGGAGGGGTGAAGGGGGAAGAGGGGTGAAGTGAGAGGATGGTGGAATGGGTAAAGGATGAAGGAGGAGGGGAAGGGGGGGAGGGGGGAGGGAAAGGGGGAGGAGGGGGAAAGGAAGGGGAGGAGGAAAAAGAATGATGATTAATGATGAAGTTTGATATAATGATGATGATAAAAAAACAACGGCCATAATGGTATTAACAATGGTAATGGTAACACTAACGATTATAAGTGACTATCTTGATAATCATCGTAATAACAATAATAATAAATGATAATAATAACAATAGGAATAAAAATTGTATTGGCAATCATAATGATAAAGACACTAGAACACTTGGATTAAAAAAAAAATGAAAAGTACAAAAAAAAATCATAAACAAAAATTTAATAAAAAAAATCAAATCCCTTTCACAAACTTACTTAATTTTGAGCATAGCCAGGGGTGAAACGGGGGACACCTTGTAGATAGAGTGGTCACCCATGGCCTGGTCGGTGGCCAAGAAAACGCCCAGGTTGATGTGGGAAGTCCTGACCGGGCCTTCGCTGGGGTCAAACAAGGTCAATTCCGTGACGAACTTGCCCGAGAGGTTCATCTGGAAAGGGGGGAGGGGGGTGTTAAGGGGTTAATTGGTAGAAATCGTTAATGGTTAATTGCCGTATGGGTATGGGCTATTTGCTGGTAATAATAGTTAGTATTCATGGTGATATGGATAATGATAAATCATGCTAAATAGTGTTCATTTTACTTATACAATATTTAATCATGTTGAGTAGTGTTCATTTTACATAAATCAGTGAAGGAAATGCTTGCAATAGGACGGCACCCCTCATAGACTTTAAAGGATTCTGTCGAAATCGCTTTTTTATGGGGATGTGCACGAATTCGCCAATAACAAGCATTTTGAAAAGTAAATCGAAGTAGAAAGTAGAAAAATCCGAACCAAAATTCGCTCGCGGGAGATTAGACGCGAACGAACCTTATCCAATACGCTAAAAAAAATACCACAAAGATCGCCATATGAACCAAAACCCTCTCCTAACCCCCTCCCAATCGCTGTAAAAAAAAAAAAAAAAAAAAAAAAAAAAAAAAAAAAAAAAAAAAAAAAAAAAAAAAAAAAAAAAAACTGGCCCCTTCCTAATCACTTCATTTCCTACACGACTGATTCGCCCATTACAATATTCTGTACATTTCAGATGCAAATTGGGTTAACCTTATGGGGAAAGGATGGGCGGTTGGGGAACACGGTTTTTGCACCTGGAACACGTTTATTGTACTTCGCTGAATATGACAACGCTTCCCACCACAAAATGACAGTGATCTTAATTCCTAATTCCTAATTCCCACTCAACAACACCTCACAGACACTTTCCGGACACCATCCCACTCGTAAGCGCCCGTCAGTACAGTGTATAATATGCGCTGTACTATATATTACAGGGGTTACAAGGGCTCTTCCACGTTGTAAAGGTTGGGAATCACTGGAATGTGGCGTTAACCCTGAGATCGTTACAGTTCCATCAAAGGTACACGCACTTTTTCCGTCATTTTTGGGTCAATATTTCATAAATTGTCAACTTTTTTGAGGCGCACAGTCACACGGTTTGAAAGAACGGCGATATCTTTGTATTTCTTTCCTTTTCAATTCATTCTTCGTATACCTGCCATCGCTGACATCCCAGAGGCAACGATTCTGACTACCACCGATGAGAAATTCCTCCGAACGGCGTGTCCAGAAAGGAAAAAACAAATCCATGACGATACCGAAACGGGAACGGCGCGACTGCTCTCACGGATGTAAACAATCTTGCGAGCGCTTAAAACAAATTTCATTAATTTCAGTAAATGATAAATTTCTTATTTATTAATCTATTGTTTTATTGAATATATATAGAATTTATTTTCATATTTTTTTCGTGTTACAATTAAGTTTATTTACTATAAATGCAAACATTCTCGAATATAGCTCTTGATTTGACTAATCTTGGCTGAAAAAGTTGCCGGAAAGGTTTTCAAAAGGAAACGATCATTAGCGTCTGACTGAAAAAATCGACAATTCTCTCGAAAATAGACACTATTTCAGAAAAATGTGAAAAATGACGGAAAAAGTGCTAGTGTGACAACAAACAAACTTCACTAAACGAGCACTGAACACTTTGACAACATAACCGTCAAATTTGCGAAAAGGTGGCTTGTGCATTCGCAACCTACAGATGTAAGAAGTATTTTTCATTGAAAATGTGAGTACAAAATAATATAAAACGCATGGGATAGTTGAGGAATCTAATTTTGATATTTATGGATTTCGGTATAATATGAGAGACATGACGTCACGAGCTGTATGACAATTTAACAGGCATTAAAAACACAAAAGTACTTCCAAAATACAGTATATGATAACTATTGGCTGTGACGTCACGAGCTGTATGACAATTTATTCGGGTGAAGTTGTTAGCTTCGAGGAGGGAGAGAGAGAGAGAGAGAGAGAGAGAGAGAGAGAGAGAGAGAGAGAGAGAGAGAGAGAGAGAGAGAGAGAGAGAGAGAGAGGAGAGAGAGAGAGGAGAGAGAGAGAGAGAGAGAGAGAGAGAGAGCGAATGAGAGCCAGAGAGAGAGAGAGAGACAGAGATGAGAGCCAGAGAGAGAGAGAGCGAATGAGAGCCAGCGCGCGAATGAGAGCCAGAGAGAGAGCAAGAGAGAGAAACAACCCTATCCCCCCTTTTCCCTCCCCCTCCCCCCCTTACCGTGTACCCCATGGCCCTCCCAGCCGTCCTGGAGGCCGTCCTCTTCGACTTGGGACTCGAACTCTGCTTATCCGAGGTGGTGGAGCAGACGGAGGAGGTGGAGGAGGAGCGTCTCAAGGAGGAACTGGAGGAGGAGGAGGCGGAGGCGAGACCAGGGCGCTCAAGAGGGAGCTGTTGACGGAGGCGTCGTCCACCTCCTTCTCCACCAGGCTGTTGGGGCGGTCGAGGATCACCACGCTGGACCGCCTCTCGTTCCCTTCGTCTGCGCCTCCTGCTGCGCCGCCGTCGGGAAGGTCGTGGGATTTCCTCCTGCAGGGAGATCGGGCATGAGGGGTTTCAGTGTTTTTTTCCTTTTCTTTCGTTTTTTTTTTTCTCTTTTTCCTTTCTCTCTATTTCTCTTTTTCTTTTGCGCTTTTCTCTCTCTCTCTCTTTCTCTTTCTCTTTCTCTTCTCTTCTCTTTCTCTTCTCTTTCTCTTTCTCTTTCTCTTCTCTTTCTCTCTCTCTCTCTCTCTCTCTCTCTCTCTCTCTCTCACTCTCTCTCTCTCTCTCTCTCTCTCTCTCTCTCTCTCTTCTCTCTCTCTCTCTCTCTCGTCTCTCTCTCTCTCTCTCTCTCTCTCTCTCTCTCTCTCTCGTCGTGAAATTACCACATCAATAAAATCCATATATAAAACCAACTAAAAATTTAACTGATAAATATCTCTTTCACAAAAATCATTTTCCTTAAATATTAATTTCCACCGAAGATAGGCCTACCTGTCTTCTTCCGGTCTTTGCCTCTCACGGACTGCGACCACTTCCACCTGAAAAAAGTATCATAGCTCTTTAATTAGATTCTTTTCCTCTCTTTTTATCTTATTTATTTATTCTTTTTTATCTTATTTTGGTTGTCTATGTTTTATGGTCCATGGTTATGGTGTTTTTCTTCTTCTCTATTTTTAACTTTATCTCAACTTAACTCTGTTTTTTCTCGGTGCTGCTTCTCTCTCTCTCTTTCTTTTTTTCTTCTCTCTCTCTCTTTCTTTCTCTCTCTCTGTTTCTTACTTCTTCTCTCTCTCACTCACACACACACACACACACACACACACACACACACACACACACACCACACACACACACACACACACACACACACATACACACGCACACTCATTATCTCCCTCTTTCCCTCCGTCCCTCTCTCCCCCTACCTCCCTCCCTCCCATTCCCTCCCTCCCCCCTACCCCTCCCATTCCCTCCCTTTTCCCTCCTTCCAACAAACAAACAAAAACCGAAACTCACCATGCCATCCTCCCCTATCTCCTCTTCGACCACATCCTCTTCAGTGATCGTGGCGACGTTGACAGCTGGGTGGTGCCGCGCCATCTTGGTTCGAGGGAGGCCAGTCCTGCTGGAGAGTTCCTTGGGGGTTTAAAAAGGTGGAAAATGAGTGGGGTGGAATATGAGGTGGGGGTGGACGGGGAGGATGGGTGGCGTGGAAAATGAGGTGGAGGAGGAGGAGGAGGAGGAGGGAGGATGGGGAGGAGGTGGAGGAGGGGAGGTGGAGAGAGGATGGATTGGGGTGGAAAACGAGGTGGAGGAGGAGGGAGGATGGGGAGGAGTGGGAGGGGTTGAGGAGGATGGGGGAGGAGAGGGAGGAGGAGGATGGGTGGGGAGGGGAGGTGGAGGAGGAGGATGGGTGGCTGGAGGGAGAAGGATGGGGAGGAGGAGAGGATGGGGAAGAGTGGAGGGAAGTAGGGATGGGGAGGAGGAAGAAGAGGGACAGAAGGAGCAGGAGGGCGAGAGGGTAGAGAAAGAGAAAATAGGGAAGGAGGAGAAGTTGGAGAGGAAGAAGGAGGTATAGAAGGAGGAGGAAGGGGAGATTAGAGAAGTAGGAGATGAAATATGGAAGAGGAGGATGTATAGAAGGAGGAAGGGGACGAGAGAGTAGGAAGGAAGGAAGGAGGAGGTTGAGATAGAAGAAGAGGAGGTTATATGAGAAAGGGAGGAGGTGGAGAAGATGAAGAGAAGGAGGTGAAGAGAAGAAGAAGAAGGAGGAGAGAGAAGAAATGGAGGAAAAGAAAGAGAAGGAGGAGGAGGAAGGTAGAGAAGGAGGGAGGAGAGAAAGATGGTAGAGAGGAGGAGAGAGAGAAAGCAGAGAAGAAGAGGAGAAAAGGATAAGGATATTCATAATGAATAATAACCATAATAACATAACTAATAAAAATAACTTGACAACTACAATGCTGACGATGTTGAGAAAAATAACAAATACAAAAAATAACAACACTCCAAAGATAATAATGAAAACGAAAATGATATTCATGATAATAACCAGAACAAGAACAAGAACATTCGGATTATAACTACCTAAAAAAATAACAAAAAGATAAGTTATTTTTCTTAACATAAGTATGGCATTTTAAGGACAAGAGACTGACATTTTATCTCGGACGTAATTCCCAAACAGCAACTCGTGCGTGAGTTGCTAAACACTAATTTTCCAACGAATTATTATCATATGTTCCAATATTATTATCATTCCTGTAAAAATAATAGCAATGGTAAAAATTATATTGATAATGGTGATTTATATAATGGTGAGGATGATAGTGATAGTGATAATGATAAGGATGATGATGATGATGAAAATTAATAATAATAATAATACTTATACCAATAATAATATTGATAATGATTTTAATAATAATATTAATGATATTTATGTGAATAATAACAACGATGATATAAAAAAGATGATAAAAATAATGGTAACAATAATGATAAGGATAATAATACTCACAATGATAATAACAAAAATGATGATGATAAATTTAATACTAGTAATCATCATGATTATTAATAATATTATCAATATCATTATTTTTCTATCATTATATTATCATTATTATTGTTATAATTATAATTGATATTACTAGTTTCATTATCATTATGGTTATTACTTCTTTACTAATGTTACTATTATTTTTTTTTGTTATCATTATCATCATTTATCATTATTCATTATATTATTATTATTATTATTATTATTATTATTATTATTATTATTATTATTATTATTATTATTATCATATTATCATTATTCATTATCATCATCATCATCATTATCATCATCATCATTATCATTATTATTAGCGTTATTATTATCATTTATGTAACATTATTAACATGAAAACAACAATAAACTAATAATATTAATAATTATTATAAAAAAATAATGATTATAATTATAATAATCATAAAAATAATAATGATAATAATCTAGGGAAATAAAGATAATAATAATAGCAATAATAGTGATAAACATAATAACAGTATTGATAATCTTGATAATAATGATAACAAAAATAACAATTAGAATAATAAAAGTAATAATCATGTTGATAATGGTGATCATAATAATGATAATGATAATAATAATGATGATAATATATACTACTAATAATGATAATAATGATAATGATAATAAGATAATAATGATAACGATGATAATAAAAGCAATAATGATAAAGATAACAACACTAATAATCAATAGCAATAACAGTTATAATCATAATTGTAATTACTATCATCAGCATTACCATTATCACTATTATCATTATCATTATCATCATTGTTTTTAGTATCATCATTAGCATTATTAACGTTACTTTTATTATTCTTATTACTATTATCATTGTCATTATTTTTGCTATTATTATAATTATCATCTCTATCATCATTTCATTTATTACTAATAAAGGTAATAGAAAATATATCATTATCATAATCATCATTATCATTACTACTATCACTGACCTAATTTCATCATTATTGCCATTAGCATGATTATTATCTTTAGTATTGTAATTACAATCATAATCATTATCATCATTACTGTTGTTGTTGTTATTAGTTATTATTATCATTATTATTATTATCATCATCATCATCATCATCATCATCATCATCATCATCATCATCATCATCATCATCATCATCATCATCATCATCATCATCATCATCATCATCATCATCATCATTAACATTCTTATTAGCATTATTCTATAATTGTCTCTATTTGCAGTAATAGTAGAATTAGTCGTAGTAGTAGTATTACTATCATTATTAACATTATCATCATAATTATTTTTGTCATTCTTTTTATCATTACGTATATTACTGATATTATCATTATTATTCTAGTCATAACTAGTTTTATAATGACACTAATTATCATATCATATCTTTTATTGCCATTACTTCTCTTATCATTACTAGAACTATGGTCATTATTATTGTTATCACCATCATTATCATCATTATCAGTTTTATTACCATTGTTATTTTTGTCATTTCGATTATCTTTATTATAATTTTTATCATTATCCTAAATATTGTTACTATCACCATCATCATCATTATTATTACTACCATTATTGCTGATGGCGCTTCTATTAGTCTCATCACCATTATCATCATTGTCACTATCATAGTTATCATTATTATCACAACTATACTTGATATCACCTTCATCTTTGTTATTGTTATTATCATTATCATTGTCACCATCATTCAATATTATATTATTACTCAATATTTTCATTATTACTGATGCTAAGAGCAGTACTTTTATTTTTTTATTATCATTATCATTATTATTATCACTATCATTCTGGATTATTGTTTCTTTTACTTTTTTTACAATCTTCATTGTGATTCTTATCAATATCGTTATTCTTATCATTACCTTCCATTCGTAATTATGAATAATGCTAGCAATATCAATATCATTATTATCATTAATACCTTCATCATTATTATTATTATCATGATCATTGTTACTATTCTCATTCTCATTATTAGTATCACTATTTTTACTAATATAATTTTTAATAGTTATCATTATCATCATTATTTTCATTATGAATATCTATTAGCACTATCATTATTATCATCGATATCATTGCTATGAATATCATTATTGCATCGTTATCATCATTATCATCACCATAACCAATTATCAGTGTTATGTCACTATCATTGTGAAAGTATTGACAATAAATGTCATAACTTTTTGCTTATAATCATCATTCTCATTATGATAATGATTACTGCTAGTTCTTTCAATGCCGATAATAACATATTTTCGAAAGCTATTTTCACAGCTAAATGATATTCTTAGTACTATTATTATCATTATTGCAATTATTGATCTTACTCTCATTCATTATTATCAATGCTATCACCATCATTCTTCTTATTATTATCCTTATTACTATTATCATAAATGGCATTATCATTATTATTAATATCATTATAACCATTATTACTAGTGCTATTATCATTATCACTACATTTTTTCTATTATCATTATTTTACTATTATAATCCATAATCATCTTTATTAATATCATCATCATTGTAACTATCATCCTTATCTGTATCATATTCATCCTCATTATTCGTATTCCCATCATAATCATTACTGTTATTAATAGTATTATCACTTTTATGATATTATCATTATTATTAAGATTACAATTAATATTCCTTTTATCGTTATTTTCATCATCATAATCATTATTATTACTTATATATTTTCAATTCCTTTTACAACAAACCTTTCCTATTAATAATCACATTAACAATGATAATTTAATGGGAATTTTCTTTCTTTTCCATAATTATTCACAAGGGACAATGGACTATGCTTTTTGCCCGTGAAAGAAGGGTATAAGTCAAGGATTTCCCATTCTATAATTCAAACGTTTTTTTTTTTGTGGCATTTAATGTTAACTATTTTTTTTTACCACTGTTGTTTATTTCAGTCAAGTTTGTGCTATATCAGTTTTTTTTTTCAATGTATCTTTGCTGTTTTTGTTTTTCGGTGAGTATGAGTGTGTGTGAGTGAGTGAGTGAGTGAGTGTGTGTGTGTGTGTGTGTGTGTGTGTGTGTGTGTGTGTGTGTGTGTGTGTGTGTGTGTGTGTGTGTGTGTGTGTGTGTGTGTGTGTGTGTGTGAGTTAGTAAGTGTGAGTGCGAATTGTGAGTGAGTGAGTAAGTGTGAGTGCGAGTGCGAGTGCGTGAGTGGGTGAATGAGTGAGCGAGTGAGAGTAAGTGAGCGAATGAATGAGAGTCAATGAGTGAGTGAGTGAATCAGAGTGAATGAGTGAGTGAGAGTCAATGTGTGAATGTGTGTGTGTGTGTGTGTGTGTGTGTGTGTGTGTGTGTGTGTGTGTGTGTGTGTGTGTGTGTGTGTGTGTGTGTGTGTGTGTGTGTGTGTGTGTGTGTGTGTGTGTGTGTGTGTGTGTGTGTGTGTGTGTGTGTGTGTGTGTGTGTGTGTGTGTGTGTGTGTGTGTGTGTGTGTGTGAGTGTGTGTGCGAATGTCAGGGTGAGTGTGTATGAGTGAGCGAGTGAGTGTGTGTATGTGAAAGAGTGAGTGATTGACTATGTGTAAATGTGAGCGAGTGTGAGTGAGCGAGTGACTGAGTGTGACTGTGAGTGTGAGTGAGTGAGTGAGTGAGTTTGCGACCGAACGTGAGTGTGAGTGTATGTGATTGAGTCACTGAGTATGTGTGAGCGTGAGAGTGTGTGTGTGTGTATGTGAGTGAGTGAGTTTGTGAGAGTGAGAGTGAAGGTCAGTGTGAGTGTGAGTATGAGTGTGAATATGAGTGTGAGCGTGTGTGTGCGAGAGAATGTGTGCGTATTTCCCCCCACTGTTGCTATATTCCAGATCAATATCCGCCTTTATTCAATGTATCTTTGCTGTTCTTGTTTGTGTGTGTGTTCATGTGAGTGTGTGTATGTGAGTAAGTGATGGATGTAGTAAGTGACTGAGTGAGTATGTGTGAGTGATATAGTGAGTGTGTGTGTGAGTGAGCATGTATGAGTGAGTGTGAGCGTGAGTGTGGTGTGATGGGTGTGGGTGTGGGTGTGAGTGTGAGTGTGAGTGTGAGTGTGAGTGTGAGTGTGAGTGTGAGTGTGAATGTGAGTGTGAGTGTGAGTGTGAGTGTGAGTGTGAGTGTGTGTGGTGTGTGTGTGTGTGTGTGTGTGTGTGTGTGTGTGTGTGTGTGTGTGAGTGTGAGTGTGAGTGTGAGTGTGAGTGTGTGTGTGTGTGTGAGTGTGTGAGTGTGTGAGTGTGTGTGTGTGTGTGTGTGTGTGTGTGTGTGTGTGTGTTGTGTGTGTGTGTGTGTGTGTGTGTGTGTGTGTGTGTGTGTGAGTGAGGATGTATGAGTGAGTGTGAGCGTGAGTGTGGGTGAGTGTGAGTGTGAGTGAGTGAGAGTGAGAGTGAGAGTGAGAATGAGTGTGTTTGCGAGAGAATGTGTGTATGTATGCGTGCGTACATGCGTTCATATCATGTATTTTAAAAATACCACTCCTATAAACAGCATATGCTAACTGTGACGTTTCATATGACACATACTAATGTTTTCATTAATATTCAACATATCAATTACAAAATAAATTTATCTCAAGAATAGTCTGCCATCACATCCTCACCACCACCATATCATTGTCATCGGCAATACCTTTATCATTACCCTATTTAGATATAATTTCATCAACTATATTCTCATCAGTTGTATTTCCTTATCAATCTGTAAGTTAAAAATAAGAAATCAACCATTTATTTTGAACAAGAATTCTAAATAACAAACTTAACCTGCCCTTGTTATTTACATATACTTAACACTTACTACCACGGTTAACGTCGTTTGAAATCTACTTACAGAGTCAGATGAGAAACGTTTCCACAATTATTACAACCGCTATCACAACCACGGGACTGCAGGCTTCATCGGTACAGAGGAATACAAATTACCGAAATACAAAAAAGATAAAAGACTGTGCACTTGAGAACCAAATGACAAACTGCCTTTACGAACCGGTGGCTTCATCTACCCGGCGAGACTAAGGTGCCGGTTGTTTTAGAGTTTTGTATTTTTTTTCACTCTTTTCCTCTTACATTCCGGGGATTTTGTACTCTTACTTCATAAACCGGATCTAATTCCATGTTTTCCAAGAAATGAGAATGGATTGCGGTGTGTATTCAAAGCTTGAAAATTAGAAGAAAAGGGAGGTATGCGTTAACGTGTTGTGTACGCCTTATCGGACTGTTTCCTGCGCCGAGACGAGAACACAGGAATGAGGGGTTTTGAAGCTCACAAACTGGCACTTGGGTCTTGTTTTTCTTTCTGTTTTCTTTTGCTTCTTTTTTCTTTTTTTCGGGAGACGGCGGGGGGGGGGGGGAAGGAGTAAGGTATGGTAGTTATGGCTGAGTGTTCTGTTCGTGGTCAATATGGTGGTTGGGGAATTGACAGGCCTATATGTTAGGTGAAGAAGTTTGAGGAATATTTTAATGGTTTTGGTGAATGGCGTGTCAACTTATGTATAATTACAAAACACTAACGCGCGCATGCGCACACACTTACACAAATATG
>NW_020869406.1:393706-401206 GCF_003789085.1 Penaeus vannamei | reverse complement strand
ATATATATATATATATAATATAATATATATATATATATAAATTATCATCCTCTCTCTATCATCCGTTGTCTCTGTCTCTATCTATCTATCTATCTATCTATCTATCTATCTATCTATCATCTACTATCTATCTATCTATCTATCTATCTATCTATCTATCTATCTATCTATCTCTCTCCTCTCTCCTCTCTCTCCTCTTATTATAATATATATATATATACATATATAATATCCTTTCTTGCTCTATCCTCTCCCTCCCGTCTTCCCTCCGCCCAACCCTCTCTTATTATCCTACCCTTCTCCACAAAACGGAGATGGGAGTGGGTTTTGAGGGAGAAAGGCCTCCCCTCATTTTCCAACATTTCCCTCCCCCCCCTCACCAGACACTCACAGGGAACCCTTCCTTCCCTTCCTTCACCACCTCTCCCGTCCCCTAGGGTCAATTCCCCCCGCACCCCTCGCTCCCTTCTAAGGAAACTTAGCCAAAATTTCCCCTTCCTCCCTCTCCCAACTCTCCTCCCTTCCTCTCTCCCCCCTTTCCCTCTCCCCACCCCTTTAAAAACTTCTCACAGGTGTTGATCGTAGGTGATAAAACCCTCTCCACCGCCCAACCTCTCCCTCCGGCCCCTCCCCCTCCCCCATACCTCCCCCCTCCTCTCTCTCCCCCCCTTCCCTAACCCTCCCATCCCCCACCATTACCCCTACTCCCTACCTCCTCCCATTATCCCACCATTACACCCTCCTCTCCTCTCCTCCTTCCCCAACCCCTCCCCCTCCCCACATACCCCACTTCCCCTTCCCAAACCCCACTCCCCTCCCCTTCCCCACATTACCCCTCCCCCCTCACCACTCCTTCACCCACCCCCCGAGACACCACTTACAGAAGTAGATGTTCCACCCCTCCCCTTTCCCAGACCGCACCCATACCCCCCCCCACCCTCGAAACCACACTCAAAAGCAAGTTGATCTTTCCCCACCCTTCCCCTTCCCACATGCCCCTCCCTCCCCCTCCCCATGCTCCACCCCCTTCACCCACCCCTGAGATCAACTCGCATGGAGGAAGATCTTCCCCTCCCCTCCCCTCCCACATACCCACCTTCTCTCCCCCTTTATACCCTTAACATACCCCTCACATTCCCTTACCTTTACCCCTTACTCCCCTGTCACCCCCTTTCACCACCCCCACCCACCCCGAAAACCCCACTCACATGAGAAGTTGATCCTTCCCTACCCCTCCCCTCCCCGCTATACCCCATTTTCCCCTTCCCCCATAACCCCACATACCTCTCCTCCCTCCCCTATACCCCACATACCCCGACACCCCCCATACCCCACCCCCCACCCCGACACCCCGCTCATAGAGAAGTTGAATTTCCCACATACCCCACCTCCCTTCCCCCATATACCCTAACTCCCTTCACCCCCCCCAAACCCCATACCCAAAAACCCCACTCACAGGAGAAGTGATCTTCGCCCCCCCCACCCCTACATACCCCCCTTCAACCTTCCCCCCCCCCCGAAACCCCACTCACAGAAGTTAATCTTCCCCACACACCCCTTCTCCCTTCCCCCTCCCCATTACCCCTCCTCCCCTCCTCCATACCCTACTCCCCCGTCATCCCCCCCACTCCAGAAACCCCATTTCACAGGAGGAAGATGATCTTCCCCCACCCTCCTTTCCCCCATAATTACCCCTCCTCCCCTCCCCATACCCCACATACCCCTCTCCCTTCCCTTCCCCATCCCACCTTCCACCCCCACCCCGAAAACCCCACTCACAGGAGAAGGATGATTCTTCCCCCCCCTCGCCTTCCCCCATATACCTCCTCCCCTCCCCATACCCCTCTTCCTCCCTCTCCATCCCCCTTCACCCCACCCAGAAACCCCCACTTCACAGGAGAAGTTGATTTCCCCACATTACCCCACCTCCCTTCCCCCCATATACCCCTCCTCCCTCAGGCCCCCCCAACTCGAAACCCCACTCACAGGAGAAGTTGATCTTCCCCCACCCCTCCTCCCCTCCCCATAACCCCACATACCCTCTTCCTTCCCCTCTCCATCCCACTTCACCCCACCCACCCTTGAAACCCCACTCACAGGAGAAGTTGATCTTCCTCCCCACCCCCCCTTCCCCATCCCCTCTTCCCCCATACCCCACATACCCCCTCCTCCCTTCACCCCCTTCACCCCCAGAAACCCCACTCACATGAGAAGTGATCTTTCCCACCCTCCCTTCCCCATAACCCCTCTCCCCTCCCCATACCCCACATACCCCTCCCCCCCCCTCCCATCCCCTTCACCCCCCACCCCGAAACCCCACTCACAGGAGAAGTTGATCTTCCCCCCCCCCTCCCTCCCCCCCCCTCTCCCCTCCCCATACCCCACTCCCACTGCACCCCCCACCTCCAGAAACCCCACTCACAGGAGAAGATGATCTTCCCCCCCCCTCCCTTCCCCCATATACCCCTCCTCCCTCCCCATACCCACATACCCCTCTTCCCTTCCCCCCCATCCCCTTCACCCCCCCCAAACCCCACTCACAGGAGAAGTTTGATCTTCCCCCACCCCTCCTCCCCTCCCCTCCCCCCCCCATTACCCCACATATCCCACTTCACCCCCCCCCCGAAACCCCACTCACAGGAGAAGTTGATCTTGCCGCAGAGGAACCCGCAGGAGGGCAGGTGCAGGAAGTCCGTGCAGGCGCCCCGAAGAAGGTCATCACGGGGTTCTCCATCTCGAAGTTCACCGTCTGCATCTTGATCCCGCAGACCTCCTCGCCCGACCTGCGGAGAGGGAGGGGCGTGAGGGAAAAGGAGGGAGGGAGGGAAGGAGGGAAGGGGTGAGGGAGGGTGGGAGGGAAGGAGGGAGGGAGGAAGGAGGAGGGGAGGGAGGGAGGGAAGAAGTGAGGGAGGGAAGGGGGTGAGGGAAAACAAGGAGGTGAGGGTAGGGAGGAGGGAGAAGGAAAGAAGTGAGGGAGGGAAGGAAGGAGGGAGAGGGGTGAGGAAGGGAGGGAGGTAGGAAGGAAAAGTGAGGGAGATAAGGGGGTGAGGTAAGGAGGGAGGGAGGTAAGGGAGAGAGGGGGATGAGGAGGGAGGGAGGAAGGGAAGTGAGAGAAAGCAAGGGGGCGAGAGGGGTGAGGGTAGGGACGAAAGGAAGGAGAGGGTGAGGGAGGAAGGAAAGAAAGGATGGAGAGAAGTGAGGGAGGGGAGGGAGGACGGGAGAGGGGGTGGGGAAGGAGGGAGAGGGGCGGTGAGGAATCGGATACAGATATATAGGTATATAGATAAACAGATATATAGACATAGATGTAGATATAGAAATGCATATAGATGTAGATGTAGATATAGATGTAGGGATATAAATATATATATTATAGAACAACATATATAGATATAGACAGATAGATAAACAGATGAATAGACAAATAGCCAGAGATCGACAGAATAGACATAGCCATAGGTATAAATCTGTACACACATAGACAGATTTCCACAAATGATAACTACACTAGAGGATGTCACATTTGAACTCAAGCTTGGAAAACATGTCTATTTTACAGCAAATAGACATGCATATATATTTTTTTTTAGCTAAATGAACCACAGAAAATGTAGTATCAAGTATATTCACTATACAGAAGCTTCAAATGCATGTATAGAGGCTAGACTGTTTAAAAAAAACTGGTTTTATTTGCTATATTTCCAATGAGGGAAGTTATGCTAGGTGAAATTCTATATAAAAAATGAGGACTACAAACAAAATATTGTTTGTTTCATAGAAAATGTAAGGCATCCATAAATTAAGGTATAACTATTTGTTTTTTTCTTTAGGAACAGAAACGTCTTGCTCATATAGATTATGATTCCTTCCCGAGTGTCCTTTTCTTTGATAAGATGGAAATAATTCATGGTTTTGCTCTTTTTCCTAAAAAGATATCACTCTATTTATCTAAGTGTCTGAGTGTGTGTGTAACCCCTACACCCATACACATACACGCACATTATACATACATACATACATATAAACACATACATTTATATATATATATATAATATATATATATATATATATATATATACATATATACATATAAAATCAAACACACATCCCAATCGTCAATCCAACCCTTTCCCCATTCACCCTCCCCTCTCACACACATTCCCCACCACACCCCTCCCCTCTCCCCCTCAGCCCCCTCCCCCCATCAGCCCCCCTCCCCCCCACCATAGCCCCACCCCGCCCACCCCCCACCCCCAACCCAACCCCCCAGCAACTCACCTGATGAACTCGTACACGCAGTCCAAGCTCTCGGGGTATTTCTTTGGGTAATAGGGGGTGTTGATGGTCCCTCGCGAATCTGTGATGCGGGTATAGCAGGGTGCCCCGGAAGTGCCCGGTATGGTAGAGATGGGCGGGTTCTGCGTCTGGTAGGGGCCCGGGCACGTGGTCATCACCTCGTACCTGGGGGGGAGGAGGGGAGTGGTGATGGTGGTGGGGATGAAGCGTGGATGGATGGATTGGTGAAAGAGGATGGTGGTGATGGTGATGATGATGGTGATGCAGTGGGACAGATAGATGTAGAAATAGAGTGGTGGTGGTGATGAAAAGCGTGATGGATGGATGTTGAAATAGGATGGTGGTGGTGGTGATGATGATGGTTGGATGTTGAAATAGGATGGTGGTGATGGTGATGATGATGGTTGGATGTTGAAATAGGATGGTTGGTGATGGTGATGGTGATGCAGTGGGACAGATAGATGTAGAAATAGGATGGTGTGATGGTGATACAGTGGGACAGATAGATGTTGAAATAGGATGGTGGTGATGGTGATGATGTGATGCAGTGTGTCCGGACAGATAGATGTAGAAATAGAGTGGTGATGATAAGTATGATGGATAGATGTTGAAATAGGATGGTGGTGATAGTGATGGTGATGACGATGCAGTGTGAGGGATGGATGTTGAAATAGGATGGTGGTGATGGCAATACAGTGAAGGGTGGATGTAGAAATAGAGTGGTGGTGATGGTGAATGAAATGGTGATGATGATAGTGAGAAGGCAAATGTATGTAAATGAAATGGTGATGATGAGGACGATGATATGACAAATGCTTATAAGATGATGGTGGTGTTAATGCTAATGATGAGACAAATAAAAGATAAAATGGGGATGATAATGATCATACTTAGACATGCATGCAACAATAATGATGATGATAATACATGGTAAATATATGAAAATATTATGGTGATAGTGATGATTAGTGATGGTAATGAGAAGACAATAAATATAAACAAATATATTAGTGATGGTAATTTTAGCACTTAATAGAGTTGTGCTATTAAAGGGGTTGACAATGACAGGACACATTGAATATATCCCTTACTCCCAGAGGTCAGAAGGAAGAATATTGCCTGACTCCTAACAGGCAACTATAAACTACATTGTTTTGGATAATGAGGAATAGTGGGCTAAAGGGTGGTTCGCTGGTTTGAAGGGAATTTCATCCTTATGCGGTTGTACTTTTGGTGTCATTGTGTCTAATGTTAAAGGGACGTATGTGACCAACAGTGCTGTGTATCTATATTCGTTCTATACAGCTGAGGTTGTATAAAAATTAAAAATTAACGTATGTATTGTAGTCAATAACGTATAAAAAATAAAAATTAACGTATGTATTAGAATTAACAATACACTGTTATGGTCACAACACTGTCTTTAGCACAATATCTTTACGTACTTACCAGCACTAATTACAACCAAATAATGTATAGAAACTCCTTTAAAAGACATTAACATCACACCACCAGAACACCAAACCACGAGCCATTTTGATGATGATGAACAGATACAAATTAATGATGATACAAATTAGATATGATGGTGTTGATGATTACGCATGTCATACTAATAAAACGGTGATGGAAATTACTGTGATGATAATAGGCCATAGTTGTTATGTGAAAATGGAATTGGTTTAAACGATGATGGTGATGATAGGACGCAATGGATATATACTAATGAAATGGTGATAATGATGACGTCAATGATAATGGGCAATAATCATAATGACGGTGATAGTATGGTGGTAATGAGGATTGTGACAACAATGATAATCACTTTTGGTAGAGATAATGAGGAAAAGTAGAGAAAATGGCCTATAATTAAATGGTTCGTCAGGTAGTTTTACCAATATAAGAAGTACGATTTCATGATAGGGTATTTGTCTTTGCTTATGATCCAAATGAGTGGTTCCCAACTTTTTCTATTCTGTTGCCAATATACAATGATCTCCATGGCCCCGTTCAATGTGTTAACTTTTCATTTTAAGTTATTGCTAATTATGGTGTAATGGTGCCAGCAACTATAGGACAAGAACACTACATAGGAAATATTCCAATGCATTCATAAGTGAGAAATAATCATCTGTAGGTACTGTAGGTAAGACAAAATCCAGTTTAATTCAAAGTAATAATTTTCCTACTGCTCCATGACCCTCCAGAAAGTGTCTCATGACCCATAGACTGGGAATCCGTGATCTAAATTACTTTGACAGAAATACCAACTATTACCAGATTCATAATGTTATGTTTCGATAGACAGCGCAGAATATACTTTTGGAATCAGTATGAGGAGGATATGACAAAGAAGATATATTTTTAACTCTGGTAAAATAATATAACACAGATAGACAAGTGAAGTATGGAGATTTGTTGTACCTTTAAACAAACAAACAAACAAAAATATATGAAAATGCATTACAGTACATAATTAACGACAACAATAGCAATAACAAAACTACTAAAGATAATGCCAGTGATGATAGCAGATAAAAAATGAGGATAATAACAATGATACACACACACAGCCACACACATACATATATCTACATACATACATGTATACTGTATAGATATGTATATACACACACTAACAGACCTCTCTATCACCATTATCACTCACTATCACCACTATTCACTACTCATTATTGTCACTATCACCACTCATCCTCACCACCACTCACTCTCAGCAATCACTATTCACCACTCACTCTCAGCATCATCACTATTCACTCACCCTACAACCATCATAACTCATCATTCACTTCTCACTATCATCACTATTCACCACTATCATCCTAATCATCACTACTCACCACCACTCACTTCACCATCATCACCATCATCACTATTCACTCTCACCACCACTCACTATCATCACAATCGTCACCATCATCACTCTTCACTCTCAAACACTCTCAACACTCTCTTCACTCGCAACCACCACTCACTATCACCACAATCGTCACCATCCTCTCTCCTCACCATCCTCGCCTTACCTTATCCTGAAGCCCCGCCGCCCCTCGTGCGCCTCGCCCGCGTGGAAGACGAAACGGATGGCCTCCGCCCCCGGCTGGAACAGGTAGTGGGTCTGGGGGGGGAGGGGGGAGGGAGATGGTGAGGGTGGTTGGGGTGGTGGAGGTGGTTGGGGTGGGTGGG
>NW_020869406.1:386206-388706 GCF_003789085.1 Penaeus vannamei | reverse complement strand
GTCTCCCCCTCGAAGGAGTAGTAGCAGCTGGGCTCCCGGATCACGTCTGGTTGAGGGTGGGGGTGGGGGGAGAGGGGAAGGAAGGTTGGAAGGGAGGGGAAAGGGAGGAGGGAAGAGAGGGCAAGGGGTGGGAGGGGAAGGGAGGAGGGAAGAGAGGGGAATGGGAGGGGATAGGGTGAGGGGGGGTGGGAGGAGAGGGAATGGGAGGGGATAGGGTGAGGTGGGGTGGGAGGAGAGGGGAAGGGGTTGCAGGAGGGAAGGAAGGTGGGAAGGAGAAGAAAGGGAGGGAGGGAAAGTAGGGGGAGAAGGGAGGGGAAGGGGTGGAAAGGGGGTATGAGGGAGGGGAAGAGAGGTTGGGAGGGAAGGATGGAAGGGGAGAGGAAGGGAGGGGGAAGAGAGGGGAAAGGAAAGGGAAAGGGAGGGGATAGGGTGAGAGGGAAGGGGTAGTGGTTGGAAGGAGAGGGAAAAGGGGAGGGGAGAAGAGTGGAGAGGTTGGAAGGAGAGAAGATGGAGGAGTTGAGAATGGGAGGGGGAAGGAGAGAGGAATTGGAAGGGGGAAGAAAGAGAAAAAGTTTATAATTAGTATAATATTCATTTGGGAAGAAAATCGTAAAATAACACAAAAATCTTAAATATATGAAACATCTATTTGCCTCACAACGTATATATCAATCTAGTTGTATCTATATATCCATCAGCTGTGTCTGACTGCGCGCGTGTGTGTTTGTAAGAATATTTGTGGGATCTGTTAACTCAGCACACCAGCAGCACAAGAGATTTACAATGTTACAAAATTAGATTATGAAATCTGCCATAAATTCATCTCCAGCTGTATTAGTCAACAACCTAATATTCGGCTTATATAACACAAAACAGAGATTTTGTAGTGAAGAATATACACTTATATATGAGCTAACACTTGAGAGAGAGAGAGAGAGAGAGAGAGAGAGAGAGAGAGAGAGAGAGAGAGAGAGAGAGAGAGAGAGAGAGAGAGAGAGAGAAGAGAGAAGGAGAGAGAGAGAGAGAGAGAGGAGAGAGAGAGAGAGAGAGGGAGGAGAGAGAGAGAGAGAGAGGAGAGAGAGAGAGAGAGAGAGAGAGAGAGAGAGAGAGGAGGAGAGAGAGAGAGAGAGAGAGAGAGAGAGAGAGAGAGAGAGAGAGAGAGAGAGAGAGAGAGAGAGAGAGAGAGGGAGGAGAGAGAGAGAGAGGAGAGAGAGAGAGAGAGAGAGAGAGAGAGAGAGGAGAGAGAGAGAGAGAGAGAGAGAGAAGAGAGAGAGAGAGAGGGAAGGAGAGAGAGAGAGGGAGGAGAGAGAGAGAGGGAAGGGAGAGAGAGAGAGGGAGAGAGAGAGAGAGAGAGAGAGAGAGAGAGAGAGAGAGAGAGGAGAGAGAGAAGGAGAGAGAGAGAAGGAGAGAGAGAGAGAGAGAGAGAGAGAGAGAGAGAGAGAGAGAGAGAGAGAGAGATAGACTCATATCACCTTGCAATACAATCATTTAGCCTACATAACATGAGGTAAGAAGGTTTATGTAACAATTCTATTCCATCCGGTCTCCTAGAACTTATAATTATGTTGTATCTTAAACCTGGAAGGAATAGCAAAGGCCATAACTTGCGCAATTCGTTCGCTAAAACGATAAAATACAAATGTATGATTCTTGTAGCGCAACTGATGTATCAGAAAATGCAAGCGAGTTATACCCTAAATTTGTAATGCAATAGATATATTATATAAAACGTCATTATCATATGCCAAAATACACCAGACAGGTCTAACTGGTTCCCCGCGATGGTAAATGAAAAACGAACATAAAATTTGATTAAAAGGAAAGAAAACAATAACCTAATTAGTAAAAAGACTTGTTATTGGGCCTCATTAGCGTCGACCTATGGAGTGCCTTATCCGCAGACTTTTTTTGGTCCTTAGTGAAAATGCAAATTGCAGAGGAATTAAAACATGAAACTGATGTCATAAGGCATAGCATTAGCATGCATGCTTGTGTGTTTCTCTCTCTCTCTCGTGGTCTTCGTCGCCCCCTCTCTCTCTCACTCACTCACTCACTCTCTATATATAAATGTGTGTATATGTGTATATATGTATATGTATATATATATATATATATATATATATACATATACATATGCATGTATGTATATATACATATATATATATATATATATATATATATATATATATACATATACATATGCATGTATGTATATATACATATGTATATTATATATATATATATATTATATATATATATATATATTAATATATGTGTATATGTATGTATATATGTATGTATGTGTTATATATATATATATATATATTATATATAATATATACATAGAGAGAGAGAGAGAGAGAGAGAGAGAGAGAGAGAGAGAGAGAGAGAGAGAGAGAGAGAGAGAGAGAGAGAGAGAGAGAGAGAGAGAGAGAGAGAGAGAGCAATGTATGAACATATATATAAGTGCACGTACACACACATACAAGAATCAAATCAG
>NW_020869406.1:381206-383706 GCF_003789085.1 Penaeus vannamei | reverse complement strand
CTCCTCCCTTTCCCCTCCTTTATTCCTTATCTCCGTACGTTCTCCTCCTCTTCACACCTCCGCCCCCCCCTGCACCCTTTCCCCCTCCTCCCCCCACCGCTCCGAATCCTACCCCTGGAACTCCCCCCCTAACCCCCCTTCCTGGCCGCCCCCCCCCTATCTATCCCAACGACTTCTCCCTTCCTCCCCCTCCCCTCCCTCACCACCCCACCACCCCTCCCTTCCATCCTCTTCCCTTCCCTTCTCCCTCTCACCCTCTCACCCTCCTCTTTCCTTATCTTCTCCTCCTCCACTCCTCCACTCACTTCCTTCCACCATTACCTCCACCCCTAACCTTCCCCCTCCAATCCTCCCGCTTCCTCCATCCCCCCTTCCTACTCCCCCCCTCCCCTCCCTTGCCTCCTCCTTTTCCCCTCCCTTCACCCCCACTCTCCCCACCCCCCCCCCACCAACTCTTCACCCCCCTTCCTTTCCCTCTTATGCACCAGATTCCTCCCACCATATTAAGTGTCGCAAGAATGAGGTTGTGGTGTTTATCGAAAAGATCCTTTGATATAAAACGCTATAATGTTAATTAAGAATTTTGCTGACCATGTCACTGTTTTCTCGGCAATAGTTGCGCCGCTGTGTGCTTTTTTTTTTTTTTTTTTTTTTTTTTTTGGGGGGGGATACACATACGTACCAACAGACTCAAATGTACACACAAATGTAGTCAATCGATGTGAGGGTAATTTATAGGATGTAAGCGCATAGATGCAACATATAAAACGTATCCATTAAAACAGATTTTACATAACTTTAATTGGCATGCACACACTCACCACACATAAATACATTCATATAATATATGTGTGGTTGATGTGTTGTGTGTGTGTGTGTTGGTGTGTGTCCGTGTTGTGTGTGTTGTGCTGTGTGTGTGTGTGTGGCCGATGTGTGTGTGTGTGTGTGTGGTGTGCGCGTGCCGTTGCGTGCGTGCGTGCGTGTGTGTGCGTTGCCGTGGCGTGTGTGTGTGGCGAGTGCTCGTGTGTGTGTGTGTGCGAGTGCGGTGTGTGTGGTGTGCGTCAGTGCGTGTGTTGTGTGTGCGAGCTGCGTGTTGTGTGTGTGGTGCGTGCGTGTGCTGTGTGGCGAGTGAGTGCGTGTGTGCGAGTGCGGCGTGTGCGAGTGCGTGCGTGCATGTGCGTGCGTGGCATGCGTGTGCGTGTGTGACACAACATCAAGCACAAAACTCACGCAGAAAAAACAAGCACACAACAAACAAACAACTTCAAACAGATGCATACAAACAAACACATCCTCAAGCACTTAAACAATTCCCAAACAGCCGAATAAAAGCAACAACAAGCAAGCAAACAAGCACAAGCAATTCCTTTTTTCGCAGAAGCACAAGCAAGAAAACTGAAGGATGCCAGTGAAAGAATAGGGTCGTTAAGGTCGAAAAACACCTCAAGGATTAATGATGACATAGACCTTATCGCACGCACTAATGAGTTGCCGGTGGCTCCGTATCAGAGTGAAAGCAATTTTTTTTTTTTTTTTTTTTTTTTTTTTTTTTTTTTTTTTAAGAATGCTTCGCTGATATCAGGTATCACGTTCATGTTTTAAGATGGAGAAGGTGTGTGTGTGTGTGTGTGTGTGTGTGTAACGTGGTGTGTGGTGCGTGTACGTGTGGTGTGTGTGTGTGTGTGTGTGTGTGTGTGTGTGTTATGTGTGTACGTGTGTGTTGTGTGTGTACGTGTGTGTGTGTGTGTGTGTGTGTGTGTTGTGTGTGTGTGTGTGTGTGTGTTGTGTGTGTTTGTGTGTGGTGTGTGTGTGTGTGTGTGTGTGTGTGTGCGTTGTTGGTGTGTGTGTACGGTGTGTGTGTGTGTGTGTGTGTACGTGTGTATTGTGTACGTGCCTGTGTGGTGTGTGTACTGACTGTGTGTGTGTGTGTGGTCGTGTGTGTGTGTGTGTGTGCTGTGTGTGTTACGTCACTCGTGTGTCGTGTGTGTGTGTGGTGTGTGTGTGTGTGCGGTACGTGCGTGTGTTGAAATGCGTTTGTGTATTATGGAAATTTGTTGAGGGTGAATAATTTAACATCTAATGAATGAATGCTCTCTCTCTCTTCCTCTCTCTCTCTCCTACTTTCCCCCCCTCCCTCCTCTCCCCTCCCTCCCTCTCCCTCTCTCTCTCTCCTCCTCTCTCCCTCTCTCTCTCCTCCCTCTCCCTCTCTCTCTTCCTCCCTCTCCCTCTCTCTCTCTTCCTCCCTCTCCCTCTCTCTCCCCCCTCTCCCTCTCTCTCCCCCCCTCTCCCTCTCCTCCCCCCCTCTCCCTCTCTCTCCCCCCCTCTCCCCCCCTCCCCTCTCTCTCCCCTCTTTCCCCTCCCCTCCATCTCTCTCTTCCTCCCCCGCCTCTCTCCACCCTCCCCTCTCGCTCCCTCCCTCCCTCCCTCTCTCTCTCTCTCACACACAAACAAACAAACAAACACACACACACAAAATACAAACCTGAGTCATTCCAGAAGC
>NW_020869406.1:376675-378680 GCF_003789085.1 Penaeus vannamei | reverse complement strand
GGATCATCAATAGAAGAATTCCTGGATCCGAGTCGCGATCCGGATCATCAAAATTCAATGAAATCTTAATTAGGTTGAGACACATCTTTGGTAGAAATTTCAGATAAAAATCTATTTATAACTCTTAGAATTATCCTGATAAACAACGAACAAAGAAACAACACAAACGCGGGCAAAAAACAACCTCGTTAGCGGAGGTAATTTTTTTTTTTTTTAAGATTTTTAAAAGACTTGGTTTCAATTCCATTTATTACAATGGATATTCTTTGCTGTGACATGCTGTCTGTTTTATTTTGCCTTCTAAATCTCCCCGTGTGCGCGGAGTGGCCGGGGTTGCCACTCACTGGAAGCGCGCAGGATCGAACGCAGGTCAGCTAGATTGCCAGCCCAGCACGTTACCACTGGACTACACAGCGTAATTAGGATTATCTTTACTTTATATTATTATCATTATTATTGCTATTATCATTACACAGCATAGTAATGATTATCAGTACTTTATATTATTATCATTATTATTATAAAATAGTATTAATAATAATTATTATTATCATTATTAGTAATAGCGCAAGTAGTAGTATAACAATGATGATAATTATAGTAATGACTTATAAATCCCTACGATAGTAGTCGTAGTATAACAATGATTATAATAATGATGGTGATTATGGTAATGACTCTAATATGAGTACGATGACAATACTAATAATGTTTAAGAAGAATATATTTAGAGTACATTGATGTCAGCAAGAGTCCCCCGCCCTCCTCTCCCCCTCTTCCCCTCTCCCCCTCTCCTCCCTCTCCCCTCTCCCCTCCCCCTCTCCTCCTCTCCCCCTCTCCCCCTCTCCTCCTCCCCCTTCCCCCTCCCTTTTTACTTGAGGAGCAATCGCCAGGCATGTTGGCAGCTGACTGCGAGCGAGGCTGGCTCTCTGTTGGCATAAACAACGCGCTCTCGGTCGGAAGTAACGCGCTGGCCCAGCTGTTCACGCAAATATCAGAAAAGGTGGCATTTCTTAACCTCTCCCACTACTCTCTCTCTCTCTCTCTCTCTCCCTTCCTCCCTCCCTCCTTCCCTCCTCCCTTCCTCTCTCCTTCCTTCCCCCTCTCTCCCTTCCTTCCCCCTCTCTCCCGTCCTCCCCCTCTCTCTCTCTCCCTTCCTCCCCCCTCTCTCTCTCTCCCTTCCTCCCCCCCCTCTCTCTCTATCTATCTTTTTCTCTCCATCTTCCTCGATTTCCTTTTCGTTTACTTTCAACTTTCACTTTTGCAGATGCATGGCAATGCAGTTTCATTTCGATGAATTAATTATTCTTCATCTCTAGTTTGGATTTTACAAATTAGCTTTGTGTTTTTCTTGTTTCTTTTTACGAAATGCAGCAAATCCTAGATTAGCTGAAGAATTCTCGTTCTTTTTATCTTTTAAGAATCGCGCTCTGCATCCCTTGCGTTAAAACAAGTACAGCATAATTATCTCGAATCAAACAAGAAGTAAAAAAGCAAACAAGAAGTGAAACAGAGAATAGATAAAAGAAAGGCATCACCTTTTCATGTGCGTTTGGACATGCTCAGCAAAACGGCATTATGTATGCTGAGGCGCTGCGACGCCTCATTTCCCCGCCGAGCACCGGACTCAGCGCCTCCGCCTTCCCGATGACCAGGTGCCAGCCATCGCGGCGCCATGCACTTACTGGCACCTCCGCCCTAGACAAGGGGATGGCTCGTGTCACCACCTATATGGCGCCACGCTATTACATTTAGCGAACAGGGAGAGTAGATGTTTGTTACTACGAGTGCCGTGGGGGATGGCCGAACGCGTCGCCCGGGACGACCTTTTATACATGACTGTTGATGTAGCGCAAACAGGCAAATAAAACGACCTCCCCTTCTGGTAAGGTGGTCTGAGGATGGAGGGTTTGGGGTCAAGAATAAATAAAGAGGAGAGGATATGGAAAAGAAGGAGGAAGGAGGGAAGGTTGAGGGAGGGAATAAGAGAACGGAGAGAGAAGAG
>NW_020869406.1:364175-366675 GCF_003789085.1 Penaeus vannamei | reverse complement strand
CACACACAACTAAACACGGAACACATCACACAAGGTATCGTATCACAGTGACCACAGAGCTACATCATATATACTATATATTAAATATATATACATATATATATAATAATTATTTATTGTAGTATTTATATATAGTAATAGATAAGAATATATATATAACCGTATTTATACTATATAATATATATATAGATAGAGAAGAGAGAAGAGAAGGAGAGGACGAGGAGAGAGAGCGATGAGAGAGAAAGTTATTGAGATTCGCAAGAAGTGAATGTTGATATAGATATGACTATAGAATATGAAATCAATACGATATTAAGATATGCAATACAACCCATTCAGAGGATAACGCATACATATGTGGCGTGTAGTGCATATAGGTAGAAGAGAAGAATACAGAGGGTATTATCTAATATTATATATGATAGTATAGTAAAACTTTATAGGCCTACAGTACCTGTCTATAAAACGCAATAGAATAATACCTATTTCTAAATAGGCATACATAACATATATATATATATATAGCGAATAGAACGTTATAATTATGGTAGTATATAATAGTTTAGAACAGTAACTTATAATCAATAGATACATATATAGGTTAGTGTATGTATGTAAGAATATATATTAGGTATATATATATATACTATATATTATAGACTATATATATATATATAGGTATATATATAATGGTGGTGTGTGGCTTTGTGGTGTTCGTTGTGTAGTGTGGTGTAGTGTGTGTGTGTGGACGTCTTGGTATAAAATTGATTACGTATTATAAATATATATAGTGGATGGTACTAAAATATATAATATAATATATAATAATATTAAATATATCCTAATAATATATAATAATATATAATATTATATTATTAAAAGAAATATATATAGTATAATATATATATATAAAATAGGGTATTATAAGTTATAATATATAATAAATAGATAATGATAATTAAAATAATATTATTACATAAAATATAAAAGTGATTTAGCTACTAAATATGTAAGAATAATATAAAAATAAATGTTATCATATTTGCAACTATAAATTAAAAACTAATAATATCAAAGTACGTACAATACTGTATGATATCTAGTTTATAGTATATGTGAATGTTATATTAAGTCATATATCGTACTGTAATATATTATATGATAACTATATAGTTATATAACTCATATATTTATATATATGATATTATATATAGTATTAATAACGGATGGATGGTCGTGAATGTGTGTGTGTGTGTGTGTGTGTGTTGTGTTGTGTGTGTGTGTGTGTGTGTGTGTATGTATATTGTATACTATATGTATATGTATATTATATATATATAATATGTATATATTTATATATATATTATATATATATATATTATATATATGTATAATCAGGTTCGGAGAGGAGGCAAGATTTAAATTATTAAGATTTCTCTCCTGCATGATTCGTCTCCATAAGAAAAAAGTATGCAATGAATTGAATAAATGCAAATGCAGAATGAAGTCGAATACCATTTGGAAAGTGACTGATATTGTAGAAAGAGTTAACTGCGAGTTTACGACTGTGCTGTCTACCTCTTTGCCGACATAATCGAGGGTACAAGCTCAAATTCCTATTAAAATGCCTTGCAGACGCAGGCGATATCAGTTGAATTATTATCCCAGCATGTGACCTACTTAGGCAATCTGCCCTTGATGATCTAAAACTGTAACTCTAAGACGGCCTGTCCTTGATTGCTATGCCTTATAACACGGTTCTCTTTTCGTATCACTTTCCAAAGATAGCAATTGTTCACTTAGAACAATCGACAATTGCAGTGACCTTATCGTCTAGTGATGAGTGAACGGTTGGAGGTATCAGCAGCGCCCAGTGCATGTGACGGAGGTAAGCAGGAGGGAAGTAATGGAGGGTAGAGTGCAAAGTTAAGGCGTCTCGGAGAAAGGCCGGCCGCTGTGGTAAAGGCTCAAGATGCAGCTCAACACAACACACACAACCACACACACACACACACACACACACACACACACACACACACACGTTTGTGTTGCAAATCTGTTTATTCTATTTATCGATCGATATATATTTTAATACATATATTATTATTATATATATATATATATAATATATATATATATTACAATATATATATATAATATAATATATAATATATACTATATATATAATATATATAATATACATATATGTACATATATACATAATCATATATATATATATATATATATATATATATAGTATATATATATATATATATATATATATATATATATATATATATAATATATATATATATATATATATATATATGTACATATATACATACACATATATATACATATATAAACATATTATATATATATATATATATATATATATAATTATATATATATATATATATATATACAATATATATAATATATGTATATGCATATATATATATATATATAATATATATAATTATATATATTATATATGCAG
>NW_020869406.1:339175-346675 GCF_003789085.1 Penaeus vannamei | reverse complement strand
ATATAGTTCGTAAACAAAACATGATACTTATCGTCATCCACGTTCTCTTCATTAGATACACCGCTCCTGGGCACTCCCGTGCACGTGAGTTTGTGGCTGACGAGAACGGCTTCCAGCCCCAGGGCGCCCACCTGCCCGTTGCTCCGAGTTCCCCACCCGATCCCCGACTTCGTCCTCGAGCAGATCGCCTTCGCCGCCGAGGAGGACGCTCGCAGGGCCAAGGAACCCTCCAACAGATACAGCGCCCCTTAGTTAGAATATCTTGCAGTGTGTAAATATTATGATGTTCCATTGTTGAAGATTTGCATTCTCTTCTGTTTATCCACACATTAGAATAAATAATACAATGTTACATATACTTTCACTTCCTAAGGAAAAGTCTCTTAGCATATTTATATTGGTATTCCAAGAGAATCGGCCACTACACAGTAAAAAAAAAAAAAAAAAAAAAAATATTTACTTGCTTTCCTTTACGTGTTTAAATTATGAATGGTACAGGCACAGGTATTTTGTTTATCTGTTCCATATAAAAGCAAAATAACTGATATCTAAAATAATGTGGTTCTGTGTCAGTCTGCCATGAGCGTGTAATATAATGAGGCAACAGTGTTTACCTAAGAATAACTAATTTGCATTAGGTATCTTGCTGGAAAAATAAGAGCGAGTGACGATTTATCCAATCTAAAGGAACAGATATATAAGAAATTGATCACACACATATATGCATACATACAAACATGCATAAATGAATAGGTAAATATCCAGATGAACACACATATTCACGCACCAACAACACAACCACACATACGTATACATATATCTATAACCTCAAAAACTAAACCACTAAAATATCAGAGTTTCTGGATTTTAGCTTGTAATTCATAGTTTACATTTGGAGTGTAAGTACAACTATGTTATATCCCCAGTTTTCAAATCATTAAGCGTAATCACTAGAATTACACTACCCTTTCTAACACTGTTTTTGAAAATAACATTAATTCAGTGTCTCGAGACATATCTTTATATAGTTGGTTTTATGACAAAAGTGAGAAAGCACAACTATTTACGAAAAACAGGTCATATGCCCACTTTTCTCTTAGCGTGACGACGTTTCCTAATTAAGTTAGATTCTTAGAATCATTAATAAGTACTCTTATACCCCTCAAGAACCGAAAGCAAAGTTGCATTTTTGTCACATCCACAGTTCTTCTGTTTACTTATATGTTACCTTCGTAATCTTTCACTGGAAATTAGCTTCTTTTCTCAGTCAAGAAGATCAGCTTGTTTGAAAGTAACAACGGCGGTTTTAATTGACATAGACAACTGATGTATAATCTGAGTAATCAGCAAACAGGCAATCGATGAGACATATTACTTAATCATTCAGAGAGTTTTTACTTGAATGTCTAAATAGAACCTTCATTGATACTGACCTTGTGTGGCAACAGGAGTTTCAAGACAACATTTCCCTCGGAGTATGTCACCAGGGTTTTGTTATATGCAACTTGTTATCCAGCTGATCGCGTGGGGGAAGCCGCTGAGTTGGTCCTGTTCTTAGAGTTACCACTAGAAATTCCAGTTGTCAATGCGATATTTTTCTGTAAAGAAATAAAGAAAATTAGTACTTTAACAACCAAACTGTATTGCAATAGAAGTAAAAAACAGAAAGAAAAGAAAGAAAGAAAAAAAAAAACTGAAAAAATTACACAAATGTAAAATAAAGAAACAGAGAGAAGAAAGGATCTCGGGGATACCTCATAAAGGAATACCCTCTATCTCGCGGTGGGCGTGGAAAAAAAAAATATATGTATAAATATATGCATATATATGTATGTAATATGCATATTTATACAGAAAATATATGTGTGTGGGTATACACAGACATGCACATATAAATTTAAAAGTTGATATATTTGTGGAACAGGCATATATTAATATACAGTACATGCATAGAAAATGCACATACATACGCGCGCGCACACATACACAGACATCTATGCTCATATATATATATATATATATATATATATATATATATATATTATATATATATATATATATGTATATATATATAATATATATAAATATTTATACATACATATGTATATATAAATAGACATAGATAGGCATACATGGATATGAACACATACATGCGTGCATGTGGATTTATTCAGGCATATCTGCAATGAACATATATTTCTAATTAACTCCAATGAATTAAAACAACTTTTGTCATACCGCACTTGGACCTGAACTAAAAGGACAACATAATTGTAAATGGCAACTTCTGCATCTCTTGCGAGATAAATACCCCGCATTGAGTCTGTGAGAAGCAGATCAGTCGCACAGTCTGTAACATGAAATTTGTAAGTATTTTCCAAGTCGCCATGCTGAATGAACCGTTACTGCTTCTGAAAATGATGAAAATCTTCGGATGATACTGAGAAAGACTGTTGAGAGATTACTATGATGTGCTGTTCAATAAGAATCATTTGAATTTTGGACTTTGCTGAACAGTCATCAGTCTACCGATGAACCCTTCAGATTCTTTCTTGCCGTGTCTTGCCTGCGTGCTGCTTGCTGCCCGCGCCCCAGGGATTATGAAGCCCCTGCAAGCGTTCTCGCTCTGAAACTCACGAGCGGAAGTGCCCATCGCTGAGGAAGGAGAGACGGGAAAGAGCGTGAGTGGCGATGAACGACGGAAGGTACAGATGTCGAAGTGGGAGACCAGGAAGAGCGGCAAGTGGTGGTCAGAGTCTGGCTGCTAACCCAGCGCGAATGAGATGCAATCAACAAAAGCGCCGGTTCGTGTACTACGAGTGGAGAAGATACCGGGAGAGAAGGCGAGAGGAGAGAAGACATAGATAAGAACTATAACATTATGGGACGGTTATGAGAGAAGTATGCGGTAACAAAACCATAAGAGGGAGAGGTATGATAGAGGATGCGTCATCAACACTGTGCATCGATTCATTGAGGCTAGAGCAGCACGCTCCTGACGGTGAGCCTGGAGTAGGAAGGTAGGGAGAGGGGAAAGGCGGGCGGGCTACAAGTAAAGTATATCGTGAGCATGAACCGAGAGACGGCAGGCGAGCCAGAAGTGAGAAAGGGGGGCCGGCCCGGAATTCCCGCCCGCGCAGCAGACCAGTGGAAGATCTCTCTGAGCTGTTTAGTCCTCGAGGGAGACTAATCTTGCCTGCTTACTGCCGCCGAGGGAGTGTTGTGGTTGTTGGCAAGTGAGACCTTCTGTTGCGTTTGCCATCTCTAACTGGACTTAGATCATCCGTTTGCTCGAACGCCGCACTTAGTTAGAAATCTTCGAGGCAGTTAGAGTGTAAATATTCGATTGTCATGTTCTTTCTATCTCGTAGCTATAGTATGATGATTATACGACGTTTCTGTTTGCTGTGGTGTGGGAGAGAGGGAGGAATGAGATTCTGCCATCCAATTGTTACACTTCATGACTAAATACGCACTAGATGTCCTACGAAAAGTCTCTTAGCATATTTATGATTGGTATCGCTATATTGAGAGTCGAACGCACTACTACGCGAGAGGAAATATCGCACGCGACACTGAATTTACTTTGCTTTCCTTACGTCTCAAGATATAGGATGGTTAGAGGAAGGCAAGGGCACAGGTGGAGTATGTGTGATGTTTAGAATGCGTAGAGGCGAGGTATGAAGGAGGAAAGTATCTGAATATCTAAAATAACGTGGTTATGGTAGGTTCTGGTGCATGCATGATCGTGTAATATGAGATGAGCGTAAGCAGTGTTTAACCTAAGAAAACTAATTGCATTAGGTATGCGAGTGTGGCTGGAGAAAAAATAAGGCGAGAGACGGGAGCGAGAAACTAAAGGAGACCAGAATATATAGTAGATGCACACGAGAATAAGCAGTGACATAGCGTGGCGAGTGAATTAAAGAGGTAAATATTCAGATGAGCAAACAGAGCATGCAGAGGAACAGCTAACAAAAACAAGCACATGATACATAACACACACAACAACAATTATACATGTATTATAACCTCAAGAAACTAAACCCTAAAATATCAAACGTTTCTGGAATTTAGTTGTAATCATAGTTTATATGGAGGTAAGTACAAACCGTATGTTATATCGGGGAACAAGGGAGAATTAATTAAGCGTAAATCACTAGAGAAATTACACTACCTTTCTGAACATTGTTTAAAAAAAAACACGATAAAATTCGAAGAGTAGCTCGAGAGGGAAGTGTTTTTTATATTTTCTTTTATTCTTTTTACTTGGAGTAGGCCACAATGTGTATTTATGATGTGGCTAAGGATTAAGGAAGGCAGAAAGATGAAGGCGAGAGCGTGAGAATTTACGAAAACAGGGTCAATACGCACAAGGTGTTTTATTCTTTAGGTGACGGTTTCGCTAATATAAATTTAGATTCTTAGGAAATGCATTAAGTAAAGGACTAGGGGACGTTAGTAGAGCGCAGTCGACAAGAACCGAGTGGCAAAATGTGTGTGGAGTCAGAGTCCGAGCAGTTCTGATGAAAGGCTGTTACTATATCTTACCGTTCGTAATCTTTCACTGTGAAGAATTAGCGTGCTTTGTTTCTCAGTCAAGAGAAAGGAGTTCAACTTGTTGGAGAGTAACAACGGCAATTTAATTGACATAGACACTGATGTAGTAAACTCTCTGAGTAATCAGCCAAACAGGCAATCGATGAGACCATATTAACTTAATCATCAAGAGGGAGTTTTAACTTAGAATAGTCTAAGTATTTCAAGGAAGAACTGCCATTGATACTGACCTATGTGCGGAGCAGAACACGGGAAGGCGCAATAGGTTCAAAGAAGCAGTGTCCGCTCAGGAGTTGGGAGGTCACGAAAGGAGAGGAGTCAGACGGAGAGCTAATGTGTAAGGATGGAGCAGGAAGCTGTGATGCAAGAGGATGGCCATGGGGGGTACTGGAAACGCTAGCGCGGGGGGGAATTGGAGTCGCGCGGAGTTCCGGTAAGACATGGGAGTTAACCTGGATAATAGGGAAATAAGTCAGTTATACAAAGCGATATCTCTTCTAAAAGAAAAAACGAAAATTGAGGATTAACCTGTTAACAACCTGAACTGTATGCAACAGAAGTCCAGAAAAAGAGAGGGAAAGAACAGCACGCACTGGGAAGATGACAGGGAGGATAGGAAGAGAAAGAAAGAGAGAGAGAAGAATAGGAGAGAGGTTAAGGCCTCGGGGATATAGGAAGGTGGCAAAGAGAGAGGAGAATAGGCACTATCACTCGCGGTAGTGGCGTGGAAAGGAACGCTAGAGCATATTTATGAATCAGTATATGAAAATGAAAGACGTAGGTAAAAAGAAAAGGCGAGTTTAAAGAAATATATAGATGTAATAAAAATAATGATTTGGAATCTTGTTCCGCGGTCTTTGATCGACAGGGAAAGAAACAGAAATTTGGAAGCCCATATTCCAAGAATAGCTTAAGGAATGTGATATTTTAGAAGGTTAAACGAATGTAACGTGCTGATTTCTATTTGACGTGAGACAAACACACCCATTAATAAACACGCGCGGCGCTCGCACACCACAGCATATATATATATATATATATATATTATATATTATATATATATAGTATATATATGTGTGTGTGTGTGTGTGTGTGTGTGTGGTGTGTAGTGTAGTGTGGTATGCATGGGATATTTGTATGTATAGCGATACATATAAATACATATTACAGTAACACACACACAACGCCACCACGCACAACCACCACATACACACACAAACACACACACACACACACACACACCACACACACACACACACACACACACACACACAACAAATATATATATATATATATATATATACATAGACATGTATGTAGTTATACATTATACATATATATGTATACATACTTAGTATGTACACACACATACATAAATACACACACACACATCACATATATATACATATATATATACAATATATATATATATATATATATATTATGAGTATATATTATAATAAATATGATATATGTATATAATATACAAACTATAGGTATACTTAGATATATAGGGACGTGGTTTAGATCATAATATGTAATCTCAAGTAATACATATGTAGCAAACATAAGTAGAGTATATTGGAAATTAGGATGGCAAATGAGGTAAATGAGCTATAAGAGGTATCTATCAAGTACATAGTGCATCAAAATGATGCTGAATGGAGAGGAGAGGTATATATATTTGGTTTATGTATGTTGATGTAGGTGGGAGGGAGGAACAGGGGACGAACACACGAGGACGCGGATACTGGGATGTAGAGAAGTTGATAGAAGATGTAGGGATATGATGTGTGGTCACAATATCAGTATACACTAACATGATAAAGAGACGGGCACAATACACGAACGGCCACACAAACGCAGGACGCACAACGATAAGATAGATGCAGCACATATAAAGAGATAAGAGCATAACATATATATAGCGTATATATAAATACGATCTAGACAGCAATAACAATAGGAGTGCACACACATGACATGATGCATGTGGATAATATTTAGGGCGATAATGTGCAGGGAGAGCAGGTCTAGAGAGTAAGCTCAGTGGATTAGAGAAACTTTGGTAACACCCGTATAGGCACGAGGACCTGGATCTAGAAGGACAGCATAGATTTGCTAGAGACTGGCAAGTGTGCTGCATCTACGGTGGCGAAGAAAATAGGACAGCGAGAGAGAGTACGTGGGTGACAGAAGCACGAACTCAGACTGCGCACGAAAGGACATGAGAGATCGCTGAGTAAACATGAAATTGTAAGTATCTTCCAAGTCGACCATTGCTGAAAAGAAACACGTGTAGTTGGGCTCGTGAAAGACGAGGGATGAATCCACACGGATGATACTCGTTGATGTTGAAGAAGTTTGTGTGCTTGTTCATAAGAAATTATCATATTGAATTTGGAACAGAATAAGTGCATATCAGTCTATGACGATGAATACCTTGCAGATTCTTCTTGGCCAGTGTTTTGCCTGCGTGCTGCCTGCCGCCCCTCAGGGATACTGAAGCCCTGAACGTTCTCACGCTCTGACTCCGACGAAGTTGCCGCATAAACGCTGAGGGACGACCGTTCGTGATCGATGACAGACGAGAGGTACTGAGAGCGAACTGTACGACGTGGAAAGAGGGAGGAAGCGATCTGTGGTGTCCGAGTGTGAGTGTAGCCAGCGGACCGCGAAATGGGAAGGCGGAGGACTTGAACACGAGCGGCCGATGTCGTTACTCGTGGGGAGGTGAAGAAAAACGAGAAAACAAAACAAAGACATCTATAGAAAGTGAGACAATAGCGGGGCGGTTACCCAAATCGTAAACAAAAACAATGGAAGAGGAAATTACGAAGTCAGATGATATAACAAACAAACCACTTATATGACTCTTCATTAGCATACAGGAAAAAAACAGACCCATAGACAGGCAACATAAAAAAAAACCCAATGAAA
>NW_020869406.1:316147-318647 GCF_003789085.1 Penaeus vannamei | reverse complement strand
CCGCTCCTTATCTCACACCATATCCGTTTCAGCTGTCTTGTCAGGTCGTCTGGCTTTCTCGAATCCAGTTCTGTTGCATCGTCTGCATATGACACATTTGCATATTTTTGGAAGGGTTGAGCGGGTAGGGGCAGGGTGGGTGGAGGGAGGAGTAGAGTGAGAGGGGGCAGGGGGTGGCTGGCCAGGAGGGAGGGGGAGGGGTAGAGTGAGAAGGGGGGGTGGCTGGCCTGGAGGAGGGGGAGGGGTAGAGTGATGGGCAGGGGGGGCCGGCCTGGAGGGAGAGGTAGAGTGAGAGAGGGGCTGGCCTGGAGGGAAGGGGAGGGGTAGAGTGATAGGGAGGGGGGGGGGATAGGGGTGTCAGGCGCGATCTCTTGGGCGTAAAAACAAAAGAGCGAAAAGGAACCAATTTTTACGTAACATGGGATCGCGTGTCGGAGTCCAAAGAGGTGTTGCTAATACAAAACACACGAGAGGGAAGTCAAGAAGATGTTTTCAAAGGGTGTTGGATGCGCGGGTGTGGCGATAAGGGTGGTGGTGATGGGCGGGGATATGCGGATGCGTGGATGCAGGTGGATTGAGAAATGGATGATCTCGGTGAGTGTGGTTGAACTGATCGCTGAATCGTTTGATAAGTTGATAAAGGTAAACGGAATCTAATTAATCTTAACGTGAAAGGATAGACGTCAACCACACACACACACACACACACATTCCCACACTCACACACACAAACACACACACAAACACAAACACACACACGCATACACAGACACAAACACACACACACACACACAGACACAACACACACACACGCACACACACACAGACACAAACACACACACACGCACGCACACACACAGACACAACACACAAACACACACACCACACACACACACACACACACAAACCCCTTTCCACCTCCTGCACACAGACACACACACGTATACTGACTCACACAGCCCCGCAGTATATAAAGAGCAGTCAATCCGGAGGAAGAAGGGAGGGAGGGAGTGGAGGGAGTGGGAGAGGGGAGGGGAGAGCGGGGAGGAGGGGGAGGGAGACAGGTGGGGTGGGATGGGAGTGGGGGAGAGATATTAGCATGAACTGACTATGTCCAACGACAGTTTTTTTTTTTTTTTCAGACACTCTATCTAACCTTTCCGATGAAAGCTGCTCCAGACTTTTATTTTATACAGTGAAAATAATAATCAAATCATTATATCTCAATCTAAAAGTGAAATGACTTTCCTAATCTATCTTTCTATCTCTCTGTCTAAACAAAAGACAATCTCTACATCTCCTAATTTGCATATCTATCTACCTATCTTTTAATTATCCACACATCTACATTTTTTACACACCTTTGTTTACCAACCTATCTGTCTAGCTACTATGTATACCCTATTTTATCACTCTTATCTATCTATCCATCTCTCTATCTCTCTGTCAATCTCTCTGTCTCTATCTCTTTCGTTTCCTTATTGTTTATCTCTATGTACTATACTATCTATCTGCCAATTATATATAACTGAATTCATCTAACCACAAAAAATGATTAATTAACGGATGATCATTTAAAGGAAATGGAAAATTAATTGAATGGTAGCAGAATTTTTATGTAATTATGGTAATTTTGGATGAATAATCTAATCTTCTCTCTACCTGTTTATCTTTATTCGAACTTGTTTGTTTTATCTCCCATAATATATATATATATATATATATATATATATATATATATATATATATATATATATATATATATATATATATATTATATATATATATATATATATATATATACACACACATATATATGCATATACTTATATTGTATATATATATGTGTGTGTGTGCGTGTGTACATACGAAGTATACACTTTATATGTACATGCATATGATCATGCATATGTAATGAGTATGCATATTTCTCTCTCCCCATCTACCCCTATACCCGTCGTTGACATGACCACTCTGCTCAATCTCACTCTATCTAACTGCACATCCATTTGCGTGGACACACCAAAAGCAAACTCAGGGACCCACATCCACACACACCACACACACTCAAACACACTCACACGCGACCTGTGGAACGACCGCCCCCCCTCCTCCCCCTCCCCATTCCCTCTTCCCCCTCCCCCCTCCCTCCACCCCCTCCCCATTCCCTCTTCCCCCCCCTCCCTCCCGGGTGGGCTGACACTCACCTCGTGGCCTCCTTATCAATATGCAGCCTGCAACGCTTTCTACAAGGGACTCCCTCAGTCTGCCATATATCCACCCTACGGCCGCCGCTGCCCGACAGGTTGTAAATTCAGGAATGTTGTTAAAAGGATTAAAATGCAACGGAGATGTTCACATAAAGTGCAATAAATGGCACATGCACACGCGCGTGAGCACTCGGGGACACGCGGACGAGCAAGCAAACATACAGAAGTGCGCATAAACACACTCGAACAAAGCCGAATACACACACACACACACACACACGCACACACTT
>NW_020869406.1:281147-313647 GCF_003789085.1 Penaeus vannamei | reverse complement strand
AAACACAAACAAACACACAAAGGAATGAATGAAAAGCCCGAACGAAGAACGACACACGAGTCGCTGTTTCTCTCGCGAAGGAACGAGCGACTCTTAGCGATTTCGTATCAAGAGGCTGATTATCTCATGACACTATCTTGATGCCCCGTCTTTATCTCCTGACGGGGTCTTGATGCGCTCAATTATGTGTGCCGCTTATGCATGGGTCTTCTCTCTCTCTCTTTTTTTTTTATTGTTTCGTCTATTTATCTTCGGTTTTTTATTTTTTCATTTTTATTATTATTTTTTTGAGGTGTTTTTAGTTCGTGGAAGATTTTTTTTTTTTTTTTTTGGGGGGGGGAAGGGGGATGATTTTTGGTCTTGTTTTTCTTGTTTCAGGGTTGATTTGTTTGTGTTTATTTTGTTTTTTTTTTCTTTTTTCTTTCTCTTGATTGGTCTCTCTCTTCTCTTTCACTTTCTCTTTCAATCTCCCTCTCTCTCTCTCCTTCCCTCCCTCACCCCCTCCCTGTTTTCTCTCCATCATTTCCCTCTCTCTCTCTTTCCCTCCCTCCTTTTTAATCTCCCTCACCCTCTCTCACCCTCACCCTCCCTCCCTGTTTTTCTCCATCATCACCTCTCTCTCTCTCTCTCTCTCTCCAATCTCATATTAAACTGCCATGATTATCTTTCTTAAAAACCTGTTTCATTGATTGATTATTTTTTTTCTTTTTTTTGAGGGGGGTAAGGGAGGAGGGTGTACTTCTTTGAGGATTGTTCATCCGTGGGTTTTCGGAAATTATGTAATTTTATTTATTTATTTTTTTATCTTATTTATTTTTATATTTTTATTTATTTATTTATTTATTTTTTTTACTAAGCTATTGATCGTTTGTGATGCGGATTTTCTGCTTCTTGCTATGTTTTCGAATCTTTTCTATTTATTTTCTGTCTGTCTGTTTCTCTCTCTCTCTCTCTTCTCTCTCTCTCTCTCTCTCTCTCTCTCTCTCTCTCCTCCTCTCTCTTCTCTCTCTCTCTCTCTCTCTCTCTCTCTCTCTCTCTCTCTCTCTCTTCTCTCGCTCTTCGTCCCCTCTCCTCGTTCTCTCTTTCTCCCTCTCTCTGTCTTTCTCTCATAGAACATACATAAAAGATACAACACACACAGCACACAACCTGCAGCATATTGCAACACCTAACATACACAACTCTGAACATAAAAGACATTTGGAATCTCTCTAACACCCACCTATTAATTTTGTGAGCTAATATCAACAAAAAAGTCGTAAACCGTTAAAACACGAATCTCATTATTTGGAAATAGGGTTGTGCTTAGGTATTCCTTTTGTGATATGAACACGTTTCGTCTCTGCCTCATATATTGTTTATTTTTGTTCATATTTTGTTTTTGTTAATTGGTTATCGTTAGTTATTCTTACTTATTTATCTTTTTATTTATCTTGGTTAGTTAGATTTTCTTTGACTTCATGTATTCGGATTTATTTCTTTGTTAGCGTTAGCAAAGAAAAGATTGCTTTGCTCTTTGATTTTTTTAAAATGTTAGTAAAGAAATTATCTACAAAATGCTTTCTTCCGTTTTCCCTGCAATCTGTTTTCCCAGAATGAGATTTTTTGTTTATGTTTTTAGTTATAGTTAACATATTCTTTTGTTTACACACTAATTCTTTACTATCAACACGTGTACATACATTTACATCTTCTTCTCGTCCTGTTTTATCCCCATTTATAATTTTCTTTCTTCAATCTATGCATTCAAATCAACTTTTTTTTTATCAGTTTGTATATTCAAGCCTGTCCGTTTTTTCTACTTAATTATCTACCTTCTTAACTTTTTGCTTAACTGCTTGCTTATCGCCCTTCCTTCTTATTTTTCTATCTATCTATCTATACATTTATCTATCCATCTATCTCATTGCTTATTTACTAATCTATTGGTCTCCTTCTCTCTTTTTTATATTTATCATATTTTTCCCTAGTTCAGTCTTTTTCTAACCAGTGTCACCCTCTGTCTCTTTTTTTATTTTTTTTGCTATCATCTTTCTTTCATTCTCGAAATAGGATTGCATGTTTCTCTCACACTCTCTTTCATCCCCCTTTTCTCTCTCTCTCTCTCTCTCTCACTTTCCTCATCCTCCCTCTCTTCCCTCCTTCCTTCTTCTTCTTCTCCTCTCCTCACTCTTACCATCACCATTTCCACCTATCTATCGCCCTTACCCTCCCTTCTCTACCTACCCAAAAACATCCCTCCCCCCACTTCCCCCCTCCCACCCACCTCCTCACCCAAGAAACATCCCCCTCCACCCATCTTCCACCCTCCCACCCACAGCTCCGGCACCTTCCCAGCCATGTAAATTGCGACCCAACAAAGCCACGCGGGACAGACAGCTGACTGGGGTGTCGCTGAAGTGTTGTTTGGCTGACGCTGTTGGGGAATATTTCGTCAGCCGTCAGCCGCTCGCACGTCATTCCGGCGCTCGCGGGGGTTAGGGGGGGGGGTATGTGGGTGGGGGGGAGGGGGGGAGTAAGGGTGGGGGTGGGGTTGATGTTGATGGTAAGGGAGACAGTGGGCCAAGGACGAAGCAGGTATACGTGTATATATGGAGGTGTGTTTATATGTATTCATATATGCATGTAACCATACATACATACATAACAAACACACACACACGGACACCACACGACACATACAATGAAAAACACACACAGGGACACCACACACAGACGCACATACAGAAATTACACACAGGACTCACACCAGCACTTACATTGAAAACACACACACGCATTACACATAATGATAGATACATAAGATAAATAGATAGATAGAGAGAGAGAGAGATAATAGAAAAAAGACAATCAAATGACAACACAATAATTTGATTCACTTTTAAAACTACAAATATGTTTCTTTATTTGCATATTGTTTATTGACATTAGATTCTGACCTTCAATTGGCTACAAAGATGGAACTTACCTTTGAGGCGAAAGAGAGTAAGAAGAAGAAGAAAATGAGAAACAGAAAATTAAGAAAATTATGATTATCAAGAATGACTATAGTGATAGTAATGCAATTTAATAATAATGATAGTGATAATCGAGATAATAATGGTCATAAAAGATGGTTATTATCACCATAATCATGATAATAAAAATAATAGTAATGATAATGATAAAGATGATGATATTAGTAAAATACACATTATTAATCTGATATAATGATATATGATAATGATATGATAATAAATAATGAGATAATATTATGATAATAATAATATTGATAATGATAACAATAATAATAATAACAAAAATGATAATGATAAAAGTAAGGATGATAATAACAGTAATAATGATGATAAAATGATATTAATGATGAAGATGAATATAATTGACAATGTTGATAACGATAATAATCATAATAATGACAATGATAACAATAACAATGATCATGATCAAAATGATAATGATAATAAATAATAGAGAAAGGAAATAAAGATATTAAAAATGAAAATAGTAATAACAAAAATGGGAATAATGATACTGATAATAATGCTAAATAATATAATGATAATAATGATATATGAATATGATAATGAAAAATGATTATTAGAACCAGATATAATGCTTAATGTAAGTGAGATGATGATAATGATTATAAATGAAATTATTACTCACAAAATAATAATATATCATTATCACTAACATCTTATCTTTGTAAAATGAATGGGGAAGAAAGATGAGAAGAAATTACGTAAAGGAAGGGAAGAAGTTAATAGAAGAAAAGGGAGAAAATGGAGAAAAAGGAGATAAAACGAAAGAACAAAGGAGAATAAGAATGGGAAGAAGAAACGAAATGGAATAAAGGAGATAGATTTAGAGAAGAATAAAATAGAGGAAAAAACAGGGAAGCAAGAGATGAAGAAAAAGAGAAGAATAAGAGAGAGAGAGAGAGAGAGAGAGAGAGAGAGAGAGAGAGAGAGAGAGAGAAGAGAGAGAGAGGGAGAGAGAGAGAGAAGAGAGAGAGAGAGAGAAGAGAGAGAGAGAGAGAGAGAGAGAGAGGAGAGAGAGAGAGAGAGAGAGATAGAGAGAGAGAGACAGAGAGAATAGGAAAGAGAAGACGAAGAAGCAATGACAAAGAAGAAAATAATCTTTAGCATAATCACTTGTTAATGCATTGGAAACATTGCTTATTGAATCCTATCTATTTTTTTTTCTTTTTCTTTCTCTCTTTCTCTCATTTTCATCAAACTCTCAATATCTCGCTGATGGACACGATTCTAATGATAGACAAGAGAAAAAGATAAATAAAAAAAGAAAATCAATCGTATGAATATCAAAGGATTTTAAAAATTCGATCATATAACTCTCAAAGACAAAAAAAAAAAAAAAAAAAAAAAAAAAAAAAAAAAAAAAAAAAAAAAAAAAATCAAAATTTCATCCTTCTACTCCTTCCCAAAAATGAATTTCCTATAAATGACTTTCCTCCTGATTGGGCAAAATTGAGGTTTTGTCATCAGGATCAGAGAGTGACACGAGCCTCCTGAAGTCAAACCTATGATTGAATTTGTGTCAGCGGCTTGATATCAGACCAGATGAAGGGTTTTCCATAATTCAGCACAAGGAAGCATCGGGGACGGGGGACAAGGGGTCAGAGGTCATGGTGACGGGGGACAAGGACAGGGTCCCGAGGTTCAGGTCAACGGCATGGTGACGGGGACAAGGGTCAGAGGTCATGGTGACGGGGGCGGGGTCAGAGGTCATGTGACGGGGACAAGGGGTCAGAGGTCATGGTGGGGGGACAGGGGTCAGAGGTCATGGTGACGGGGGACAAGGGGTCAGAGGTCATGGTGATCCAGAGGTGTCAGAGGTGGGTGAGAGGGGTCAGAGTCATCGGGTCAGAGTCATGTGTTTTTTGGTGGTTCAGAGGTCATGGATCAGAGGTATGGTGACGGGGATTCATTGGTGATAATGGTGATGGAGCTGGCTAGGAATATGGTGATGGTGTTTCTTTTATGGTGGTAATGGTACAGATGATAAGGATGGTGAATGCGATTATGATGACACTGATGTTGTTAATGATTAGAACGATGTTAGTAAGATAACTATGATAAATAGATAGATAAAATACAGAGTGAGAGCGAGAGAGAGAATAGAGAGCGAGCGAGAGAGAGAGAGAGAGAGAGAGAGAGAGAGAGAGAGAGAGAGAGAGAGAGAGAGAGAGAGAGAGAGAAGAGAGAGAGAGAGAGAGAGAGAGAGAGAGAAGAGAGAGAGAGAAGAGAAGAGAAGATAGAGAAGATAGAGAGAGGGGGGGGGCAGAGAGAGAAAGAGAGACAACCAGAGACAGAAAGAGAGAGAGAGAGAAACGAATAAAAAAATCTTTTGAAAATGCCATATTTTCACAGCCATAAACAAAACTTCTCTCATCCGTATTTTTGAAGACCTTGTATCCAACCCAAATTCTTTTTTCTCTCCTCCTCGACACCTTTCGCTCTTCGACCGGGTTTTTTCCCCTCGACTAAGACCCAACATTAAACCCAGGAAACGCTCAAGCAAAGGACACGGCTTATAGAGTCTTGGAGGGCTTGGTTCGCCTCGTCCGGTGCTGATTGGGGAAGCAGAGGGTGAGACGGCTCTGGAGGGGGGGGGGTGAGTGTCGTATGTGTTACATCTGTGTTACAACAACACATATATAATGTATTTGTGTGTGTGTGTGTGGCGGCGCGTGTGCGTTTTATAATATATTATATTATTATATATATATATATCTATATATATAACTTATAGCATATTATATATGCTATTATATTATATATAATATATATATATATATATATATATATATATATTTATATATTATATATGTAATATATATTATATATATATTATATGTATATATATACATACATATATATATATTATATATATATTATATATATATATATTATATGTATATGTGTGTGTGTGTGTGTGTGTGTGTGTGTGGTGTGTGTGTGTGTGTGTGTGTGTGTGTGTGTGTGTGTGGTGTGTGTTGTGTGTGTGTAATGTGTGTGTGTGTGTGTGTGTATTGTGTGCTGTATATATAATATATATATATATATATATATATATATATATATATATATATATATATATATATATATAATATATATATATATATATATATATATATATATATATATATATATATATATATATATATATATATATATAATATATATATATATATATATATATATATATATACGCATACACACATGTGCGAGTATGTATGTGTGCTACAACCGTCGCCAATTCCCTCGCCGCGAAGAGTGCCTTATGACTGACGCAAATCGTACAATAACCATCAACACATATTTGCTCGCCTCTGCATATGCAACGACACACACAAATTAGTCTCTCCAGCTGCATTGCTTATGTTAATACCTATAAATGTTGCATGAACGCGGGGGAAAACGCACGCAAGCCAACAAGGCAACGCGAAAACACACGCACGTATATAGAGGCTCGAGAGGACGCAACGCACGCAAGCCAGCGCTGAAGACGCAATCAGAGGACGTTGCATACAGGAAGTTGCATGTTACTCGCTTGCACAAACAGTCACACATGCACGCACTTACATACACATACAAATCGTCAACATATGCTAACATACGTATACATATGCTTGAATCCGCAACCTACGCTCTCTCTCTCTCTCTCTGTCTCTGTCTCTCTCTCTCTCTCTCTCTCTTCTCTCTCTCTTCTCTCTCTCTCTCTCTCTCTCTCTTCTCCATCTCTCTCTCTCCTCTCGCTCTCTCTCCTTCTCTCTCTCATCTCTTCTTCTTTATGACTCCCTTCTTTTCTCTCTTCTCTTACGCGAAAATCTTTCTTTCTTTCTAACTCAACTCATCTCTTTTTAATAACATCCTGCAAACTTTCTTTCTCTTTTTCTACTCCTCCCCCTACCTTCCCTACAGTTCTCCTCTTCCTATAGAGTCTGTCTACATCCCTGCCTCTCTGTTCGTCTTCTAATTCTGCTCCTTCTTTCTCCGTCTTTCGCTATCTCTTGCTTCCTAACTCATCTGTCTCTCTTCCTCCTTACTTTCTCTTCCTCTCTGTTGTTCTTTTTACTCCTCCTTACTCTCTTCTCTCATTCTCTCTCCTTCCTTTATTCTGTTTTTGGTTCCCTCTCTCCTGATCTCTTCCTCCTCCTCCTTCTTCTCCTCTTCCTTCCTTCCCTGCTCCATCTCTTGTTCTCGTCCTCTTCCTCTTTTCTCTCCCTTCCCTCGTTCTAATCTATCTCTTAGTCTTGCTTCTTCCTCCCCTTCTCTCTCTCTCGCCTCTCGTCTAACCTCTCTCTTCTTCATTCCTTTCATCATCGTTGTTCTCCTCCTCGCTCCCTTCTCTCTATCCCTAAGTCTCTCTTTCTCCCTCTCTTCCTCTTCTACTCCTCCTCCCACCTTCCTTCCGCTCCTCTAATCTCTTTGGTTTGCCCTTCCCCCTCTCTACGTCTTTAGTCTCTCTTCTCCCCTCTCACTCCTTTACTCTACTCTCTCTCCTCTCTCAGATTAATCATTTTTGGCCTCCCTCTCTCCCCCCTCTCTCTCCTTAAGCCTTCTCTTCTCTCTTACTTCCTCCCTTCCCTCCTCTATCTCTTGCTCCCTCCTNCTCGTCTCTCTCATCTTTCTTCCTCTCTCTCTCTCTGCTGCCCTCAATCAGCATCAATACTATCTCAAGCCTAACATGCCGGGACATCTCCCTCATCTCCCGTGGTCGACTGCTCTGAGTCTGCAGTTGTATGAGTTGATTTTTTTTTTTTTTTTTCTTTCTGTCTCCTCTAATCTCTGCGTCTGTAAGGCTGATTGGCTGTGTGTGTGGTTTTTTTTTCGTGTTTTTCGTTTTTTTTGCTTCTCTATCTCTGTGTCTGTGTGTGTTTGTAAGGTGATTGCTGTTGTGTGTGTGGTGTTTTTTTTTTTTTTTCTGCTTCTCTATCTCTGTGTCTGGTGTGTGTCTGTAAGGTGATTGGTGGTTGTGTGTTGTATCTCTGTGTCTGTGTGTGTTTGTATGATTGGTGTGTGTGTGTGTGTGTGTGTGTGTGTGTATGTATGTGTGAGTGTGTGTAAGTGTGTGTGTGTGTGTGTGTACTGGTTGTGTGTGTGTGTGTGTGTGTAGTGTGATTGGTTGTGTGTTGTGTTGTGTGTGTGTGTGTGTGTGTAGTGTGATTGGTTTGTGTGTGTGTGTGGTGTGTGTATGTATGTATGTGTGGGTGTGTGTAAGTGTGTGCCTCTCCCCCCCTCCTCCCCTCCTCCTCTTTCCTCTCTCCCTTTCCCTCCTCACTCTTTCGTCCTTCGATTTCCAAAGCTTTAATACCATGCTCCTTTTTCTCCTTCTTCCTTTACGTCACAAATTCCCTTCTCCTTTCTTCCTCCTTCCTTCCTTCCCCTTACCCCCTACCCCCCCCCCTTCGCCCAGTCCGGCAGTAAGCAGGAAGCAACAAGTCCTCTGAAGGGGGGGAAGGGGGGGGGAAGGAAAAGAGAATAGGGGGAGGGCGAAGTAGAGGAGGAGGAGAGGAGGAGAGGGGGAGGAGGAGAAGGAGGAGAGGAGGAGGAGGTAAGGGAGAGGGATGATGGTGGTGGGAGGAGGGGAGGAGGAGGAGGAGGAAGGAGGAGGATAGAGGAGGAGGAGGAGGAGGAAGGAAGAAGAAGAAGGTGGAGGAGAGAGGAAGGGAGAGGGAGAGAAGAATAAGAAAGAAACGAGAGGAAGAAGAAGAGGTGGAGGAGAAAGAGGAAGGGAAAGGGGAGAGAAGGAAAGAGAGAATAAGAGAGAACGAGGAAAGAAGGGGAGAATGAAGAGAGAGAAAGAGAGAGGAGGAGAGAAGGAAATAAAAGGGGAAGAGAAGAAAAATAAAGTAAAGAAGAAACGAAAAGGAGAAGTAGAAAAAAATGGATGCGAAGAAGAGGAGGTTGGAAATGGGACACGGAAGGAAAGAGTGGATGGAGGAAGCGGAGGAACGAGGAGAGAGAAGGAGAGAGGGAGGACATTTGATTTCGGAAAATCATAAGAGCTTCGAGACTCTAGGACAATAGAAATTGGTTTTCCCATTCTCTCTCTCTCTCTCTCTCTCGTCTCTCTCTCTCTCTCTCTCTCTCTCTCTCTCTCTCTCTCTCTCTCTCTCTCTCTCTCTCTCTCTCTCTCTCTCTCTCTCTCTCTCTCTCTCTCCCCCCTTCTCTCCTTCTTATCCCCCCTACCCTCCTCCTCTTTATTCTCCCTTCTCTCTCCCTCTCCTTTATATCCGCTCCGAATAATACCCAACCAGAATCACAATTCGCACAACAGGTTTCGGAGCGTTATCGAAAATTCCGAGACAAGTTCGAAGCAGAGATTCCGAAGCAGAGACCTCGAAGCAGAGAGAATTCGAAGCAGACAGTTTAGATCCCACCCCTCGTAGCCAGAATAACGCCCACTCTTGAAGCGCAGTTCGCACAACCGGTTTTCAAACTCGGTATCGTAAAACTCCCGAGACGCGTTCGAAGCGGAATATTCGAACCTTACGACTCACTCGAAGCAGAAAACTTCGAAGCAGCGAACTCCCTCGAAGCAGAGGAGACAGTCTGGCTCGCCCTCGTAGCCAGTAGCTAATCCGAGGCTAATCCACGCCCGAATACCTCGTTGTAGCTGGTAAATCCTTGTCCGAAACGTGGTGGGATTTGGGAGGATTACAAACGGTGGTGATTTGTGCGTCGGAGTGCTTGTGTAACAGCAAAGGGTTAGGAGAAGGGATAGGGAGAGAATGGAGATGAAAGAGAGGGGGATAAAGAGGATAAGAGGGAGATGGAGGGAAGGAGGAACGGAGTAAGGGAAGGAAGTGGAGAGAGGAAGGAAAAAAGGAGAAGAGGAAGAAGGGAAAAGAAAAGAGGAGAGAGGAAGGAGGAAAAGAAGAGGGGAAAAGGGAAGAAGATAAGAGTAGGAGAGGATAGAGGATGAAGGAGAAAGAGAGGAAGGAGAGGAGATGATAGAGGAAGGGGAATAGAAACGGAGGAAAAGAAAGAGGATAGAGGAAGAAAAAGAGAGAGGAAGGGAAGGAAGAAAAGAAAGAGAAAGAAGATTTATAGGTTAGAAAAGGGAGAAGAAACGAAGAAAATGACGAAGTTGACGATGAAGGAGATTTAAGAAAAATATATGAAGGACGCGCAGGATTGATGTGATAATGGAGGAATGGGAAGAAGGAGAAGAGGAAGAGGAGAAGGAGAAACAAAGGAGGAAGAGGAGGAATAGTAGAAGAAGAAGAGGAAGGAGGAAGAGCAGTCGGAGGAAGGGAGGTAAAATAAGGAGGAGATTGAGGAATAGGAGTAGTAGAAGAAGGAGGAGGAGGAGGAAGAGAAGAAGCAGGAAGAAGAGGAGGAGGGGGAGGGAGAAATCAAGAGCCGACAAGGGAGATAGAAGAGAATGGGGAAGAGGAAGAAGAGAAGGAGGAGGAGAACTAAGGAGAAGAAGAAGAGAAGGAGGAGAAGAACTAGGAAGAAGAGAAGGGAAGAGAAAAGAGAAGGAGGAGGAAGAGAAGGAGGAAAGGTTGAAATTCTTGCGTCAAGGATTCGTGCAACAGAAGGAGGGATGAAGGATGAAGAACATAGAAGGGATAACGATGGATAAACGAGGAAGAGGTATGAGAGAGAATAAAAAGGAGGTAGAGAAGATGAAGAATGAAAAGAAGGAAGAGAAGAAGAAGAAGAAGGGTGAGAAGGAAAAGGAAAAGATGAACGAAAATAAGAAGGGAGATAAGAATAGAAGAAATGAAGAAGATACAGAATGATAAGAAGAAGAGAGAGAAGAAGGAAAATAAGGAAGTGGAGAAGAAGAAGAAGGAAAATGAGGAAGAAAGGAGAAAGAAAGAAATAGACGATAAACTCTGTACAATTTTACTCCATCGTGAGATTTCCATAAAATTTATCAGCGCAAAATTGTTCCATCAAGAAAACACGCGATACAGCTGTCAGGGAAGGAAGATTGTCTAGCTCTTTACCCCCCCCTCTTCTCCCTCCTCCTCCTCCTTCCTCCTCCCTCCCTCCTCCCTCCTCTTTCCCTCTTACCCTCCACCCTGATTCCCTTCCCCTCCTCTCCTCTTCTTCCTCCTCCCTCCTCCCTCCTATTCTTCCCTTCCTCTTCCTCTTCCTCCTCCTCCTTCTCTTTCCTCTTACCCTCACCCTGATTCCCTTCCCCTCCTCTTCCTCCTCCTCTTCCTCCTCCTCCTCCTCCTCTCCTCACTCACCCTCCACCTTGGATCATCTCTTCTCCTTCCGCCTTCCTCCCCATCTTCCCTTCTCTACTTCTTCCCTCGTTCCTGATTCCCTTCCCGTCCTTTCCCCTCCTCCCTACTCTCCCTCCCCACTATCTTCTCCTCCCTCCCTCATCCTCCCTCTTCCATCCCTTTTCCTCTCTCCTCCCCCTCCTCTCCCCTCTTCCTCTCCTTTTCATCTCCCCCTCCTTCCCCCCTTCCCTCCCTTCCCCTCCTCCTCCTCCCTTCTCTCTGCTTCCCCTCCCTCCCCCCATCCCATCCCCTCCTCCTCTCTCCCCTCTCCTCTCTCCTCTCTTCGTCTCCTTTTCAGCTCCCCTTCCTCCTCCCTCCCTCCTCCTCCCCTCTTCCCTCTCCCTCCCCTCCCCCCNGTCACATCCGGCTCCGTTTCCCCCAAAGCGATGAGTCAGCTACTTCTCGCCGCCCGTCATCTGCGCTGATTCTGTTATCTGATGAGACGGGCCATATGCTGCTGCCCTCTCTGCTCGCCTATCTCTTATTTCATTAGGTCACCTCTCCCCTCTCTCTCTCCCCTTTCCCCTTACTTTTTTTTTCCCTCTCCTCTCTTCTGTCCCTCCTCGCTCTTTCTCTTCCTGTCCCCCCTCGCCTCTCTCTCTTTCGACTCTCTACTCTCTCTCCCCTTGTCCCTCTCTTTACTTTCCCTATCTCTCCCCCTCTTCTTCTGTTCCCCCTCGCTCTTTCTCTCTCGACCTCTCTCTCCCTTGTCCTTTCTCTCTACTTTCCCCTCTCTCCCTCTCTCTCCTCTCTCCCCTCGCTCTTCTCTCTCCTCGACTCTCTCTCTCTTTCCCCTTGTTCCTCTCTCTCTACTTCCCTTTCCCCTCTCTTTCCTCTTCCCCTCGCTCTTCTACTTTCGACTCTCCCTCTTCCCCTCTCTCTCCTTGCTATTCTCTTCTTCGACTCTCGCCCCTCTCTTGCAACTCTTTCTTTATCTCACTCCTCTATGTCATCTCTTCGTCTATTTCTCCCCCTCTCTTCTTCTCCATCTCTCTCTCTCTACCTCTCTTCTTCGTCTCTTCAATTCTCCTTTCCTGTCTCCCTTCACTCCTTCCCACACTCCCTCTCTCGATTCCCCTCTCTCACCCTCCTCCCTACTCCCGCCCCGTCTCTCTCTCATTCCCCTTTTCCCTTCTCCCCCCCCTCGCTCCCCCTCTCCTCTCCTTTTCCCTATCTCTGCCCCCACGCGTCCTTCTCTCTACTTTACCTTTCTCCTTTCCTTTCTCCCTCCTTCCCCTTCTCCCATCTACCGTCTCTTTCCTCTCTCTTTTTCCCTTGTTTCCCCTCTCTCATATGATTATTGTTTCTCTCTCACTCCGTCCTCCGCTCCCCGTCTCTCTCCCTTCTATCAAATCATATTCTCCCTTCCATCCTACTCCCACCTTCTCTCCATGTCTCGTCTATCTGCCTGTCTGTCTGTCTTTCTTCTGTCTTTGTTCTATCTGTCTCTGTTCTCCGTATCTGTCTGTTCTGTCTGTCTGTCTGTCTGTCTGTCTGTCTGTCTCTCTCTCTTCTTCTCTCTCTCTCACTCTCTCTCTTCTCTCTCTCTCTCTCTCTCTCTCTCTCTCTCTCTCTCTCTCTCTCTCCTCCTCTCTCTCCTCTCTCTGTCCTCCCTCCCTCCCTTCCTCCCCCCTTCCTCTCGCATTCCCTCCACCCTCTTTATCCTCCATTTTATCTCTCGTCCTTTCGCTCGACCTCCCCTCCTTTCATTCAAGACTTCTCCACCGCCTCCCCCCTTCGGTCCTCCCCCCCCCCCCCCCTCCCTCTCCCGACCAACTTATCCCACAGGACTCTCCGTCTCTCTATCCCCCCCCCCCCCGATTATTCCGCCATTCTCTCTCCAGCCCTCTTCAGGTTTATCTGTCCCTGCTTCCCTTGTATCCTCCTTTCCTCCACTTTCTCTCTCCTCCTTCCCCCTCCTCCTCCTACTACTACTACTGCTACCCTTCTCATCCTCCTTCTCCCCCTCCTCCTTCTTCTTTCTTTTTATCCTCCTCCTCCTTCTCCTATTTCCTTCCTCTTCTCCTCTCCTCATCAGTTATCCTTCCCGAACCCGTTCTTATCTGGGCTCCCTCCCTACTTTCTTGTCCACCCCCCCCCCTCCGGTTCATTATCCTTTTCCTCCTGATCTCTTTTCCTTGTTCTCTTTTTCGTCCACTTCCACCTTCCTCTTCGTCTATCCTTTCTTTCCCTCTTCTTTTGGCGTAAGTCTCTTCCAACCTTATCTCCTTTTCTCTTCAATCTTCCCTCTATTCCTCCTCTCCTTCGAGCCTCTCCGCTTCTTCCTTCCTTCCTCCTCCTTCCCCTCCATTTTCTTCTTCCTCTGCTTCTTCTCTCCTCTTCTTTCTGCCTTTCATTTCCTATGCCTTTTTCTCTTTTGCCTTCTCCCCTCCTCTCCTTTCCCTCCCCTCCTCTCCTCTTCTCTCCCCCTCCTCTCCTCTCCCTTCCTCTCCTTTCCTCTCCTCTCTCCCCCCCCTCTCCCTCCCCTCCTCTCCTCTCCTTCTCCTCCTCTCCTCCCCTCCTCTCCTTTCCCCCTCCCTCCCCCCTCCCTTCCTCTCCTCCTCTCTTCGTCCCCTCCCCTCCCTTCTCTCCTTTCCCTCCCCCCCTCCTTCCCCCCCTCCCTTCCCCTTCCCTTCCTCTCCCACCCCCACTCCCCTCCTCTCCACCTCCTCCCCTCCCTCCATCTCGGCCCATTCATCTACAAGTATTAGGAGGAGGCCTTTTGTGGGTCGAGTCCCCACCTGTCTGCCAAGAATAATGCCATCGGAGAATCCCCCCCCCCTCTTGGTCCGTGGGGAGTCTTTGATCCCCCCCTTCCCCCCCTCCCTTACCCTCACCCCCACCCTATTTTATCCCGCACTCCTTCTCGTCCTTATTCTTTTCCCCCTTCTTGTTGTTGTTTTTTTCTTCTTCTTGATTGTTTTTTTTTTATTCGTTTTTTTTTCTTATTTCTTTTTTCCTTTCCTGAGTCTCTGTCTTCTGTCTGGAGTCTGTCTGTCTGTCTCTCTCTCTCTCTCTCTCTCTCTCTCTCTCTCTCTCTCTCTCTCTCTCTCTCTCTCTCTCTCTTTCCGTTTCTCCTTGTCTCGTCTTTTTACTCCTCAGCCTCTGATCTCCTATTGTCCCATGGGGAGACTCAGAGGAGGAGGGACAATGAGGAAAGAAGGAGGGAGGAAAGAGGAGGAGGAGAAGGAGGGAGGAAGAGAAGAAAGAGGGAGAAAGAGGAGAGAAGGAAGGAAGAGGAGAAGCGGCGAAGAAGAAAGATGGAAGAAGGGAGAAAGAGGAGGAGAAAGTAGGTAGGAAAATCAGGAGAAGATGGAGAGAGAAAAAGGAAAGAAGGAGGAGAAAGAGGGAGGAAAAGGAGGGATAAAGATTCGAAGAAAGGAAGGAGAAAGAGGAGAGAAGTAGTAGAAACGGGTAGAAACAAGGATGAAGAAGGTAGTTTTAAGAAAGAAGATAGGAAGTAGAGAAGAGCCCGAAGAAAAGAGGAAGAAGAGAAGAGGGGAGAGAGAAATGCGGCCCTGTTCTTACTTCAATCACCCTGGCCGGGCGCCTCTCCCTTGTTTTCTTCCCCTTTGAGAGCGCTTGGCTAATTGTGTACTTATTGATCGCTTCATTAGCCTCATGCGGCCGGCCGGGGATCTAAGGCCAGGGCGGATGGTGAGGGTGAGGGGGGAGGGGTGGCGAGTGGGTCTTAGAAGGTGAATGCGGGGGGGATGAGGAGGTATGAGAGAGAGGGAAGAGGGAGGGGTGGGAGGGGGTCTTACGGTATTGATGGGGGGGGAGGAGCGGGGATAGGGGGAGTTGGAGGGGGGGTCTTAGGGAGGAGTGGGTATTAGGGGTGCATCGGTATCCTGGGGGTGGGTGGGGAGAGGAGAGAAGGGAGAGGGAAAAGGGAGGGGTAAAGGATGAGGAGGGAAAGGGGAAGGCAAAGAGAGGAGAGAGATAAAGAGAGAGAGAAAAAAGAGAAATAAGAAAGATAAGAAAGGGGGAGAAAATGGGAAAGAAAGGAAGAAAAAAATAATTGAAAACAAGGACGTGCCAGTGGCCTTCCCTTCCTTCCCCATCCCCTACCTCCCTCTCCCTCTTACTTCCCCTTCCCCCTCCCTCCCCTACTCTCTCCCTTCCCTTCCCTTCCCCTCCCCTACCTTTCCCTTCGGCCTCCCTCCCCCTGTCCCCTTCCCCTCCCCCCTCTCCCTCCCCTTCTCCTCCTCTACTCCCCTCCCTCTCCCCTTTTCCCTCCCTCTCCCTCCCTTCTCCCTCTCCCTTCCCCTTCCCTCTCCCCCCCCCCCCCCCCCCCCTGCGACCAACCTCCTAACTTTTCTCCCCCCCCCCCCAGGGTTACGTTGATCAGGTGTCCTGTTAAGAGAGATTAAAACTTTGGTCTTTTGGGAAGCTTAGCAAAACTTTTTTTTCTTTTTTTTTTTTTTTTTCTTTGTTTTTCGTCTGTTCATCTTTTTTATTATATTTATCTTTCGTGTTTCAGGTGTTTCTTTTCATTCTTTATTAATGTTATATGTATCGATTTTTTTAATGTTTTTTACAAGTGTTAGTAATTGTCTTAAAATTCGTAATTCTTATATATGAGAAAAGAGAAGAGAAGAGAAGAGAGAGAAGAAGGGAAGAGAAAGATAAGAAAGAGAAAGAAGAGAGAAGAGAGAATGAAAGAAAAGGCAACGAAAGGAAAGAGAGGAGAATGGAAGAGGGAGAATGGAGTAGAGAAAAAGAAAGAAAGAAAAAGAAGAGAAAGAGAGGAGAAAAGAGAGAGAGAGAAGAGACGAAAAAAAAGAAAAAGATGAGAGAAGAGAAGAGAGAAAAAAAGAAAAGAAAGAAAAAAAAAGAGGAAAAGAAGAGAGAGAAAGAAAAGAAAAAAAAAAAAAGAAAAAAAATGAGAGAAGAGACGAATCAAACACCGAACAGAAAGCGAATATGAAACCGAGAAGGAGAGAAAATCGGAAAGAAAGAAATCCAACAACCGACAAAACACCAGACCGACCGAACCGATCAGACCGGAGCGCGCACGCCCTAAACGCGAGCGAATTTCCCCGCCCGCAATAAATAAATCCACCGCCAAGTATCGACTCCCGCGGGATCCCGGCAACTCCTCAGTCCCGCAGTATATGTAACGGCGGCCGGCAGTAAATACAGGATCCCGGCAACTCCTCAGTCCCGCGGTATATGTAACGGCGGCCGGCAGTAAATACAGGACCCGGGACCCGCCTCCGGATCTGTCCCACATAAACAGCTTGGCCCTGAAATATGGCCAAGTGCCGGCGGGCCAACACACGCACGCTGATTTATCATGGCCCGGGAATACGTCAAAGCTAAGACGGATACCTGGCCGAGGATTTTGTGTGGGGGGTGGGGGGAGGATGGGTGTATGTGGTTTGTGTGGGTGGAGGGGGTTGTTGAGTGTGGTGTGGGAGGCGGTGGAGCGGGTATGTAAAGGTGTTTTTGTGTGTGGGGGTGGGGGTTATGTGTATGCGTGTGTGTGTCCGTTTTTTCCGGCTGATTTTCATGAGCGTACAACACACAACCCTCCCCCCCACACACACACAACCCTCCCCCCACACACACAACCCCCCCCACACACACACAACCCTCCCCCCCCCACACACAGCCCTCTCTAATATTCCAAGGCATGTTGGAAGAACTGTCGGTGACCCATAATTAAGAAAGGGAGCGGATAATAGCGGGGGTAAATATCCCAGGGTGAGTAAGGCTGTGGAGGAGGGGGTGGGGGAGGGGATGAGAGGGATGGAAGGGTGGGTTTGAAAAGGAGAGGAGAGGGAGGAAGGAAGGAGGGAAGAGGTGGGAGAGAAGGAGAGAGATGAGGGATCCGAAGGGGTGGGGGGAGAGAAGGAGAGAGAGATAGAGAGGGGAGGGGGAGGAAGGGGTGGGGAGAGAAAGGGATGGATGGGAGGGAGAGGTTAAGAAGTGATATCAGGGATTTTAGGGAAGGGGAAAAGGGGAGGGGGGAGGGAGGGGAGAGGCAAAAATTTGCTATAAGGATGGGGAAGATTACCTGGGTAGTTAGCGGTCTAAACCTGTTCAACAATTGTAAGGTTAAAGGGATGGGACTGAGCGGCGCGGTGGGGGAGGAGCGGCAGTGGGAGGGAATAGGGAATCAGGAAGGAGGGAGGAGCAGTATCGTCCAGGAAAGGTGGAGTAGGAGGGGAAAGAGGAGGGGAGGGGTCAGGGGGGCTAAAGGGCTGGTGATGAGGGGTGGAGAGGGATGGGAGGGAAAGGGAGCATCTGGTGAGCAGCGTGAGGATCGGAAGTGAGGTGCGGGAAGGGGTGACGCGTGGGAGGAGAGGGAGGTGTCGTGCGTGTGGTGGGCTGCTGACTTAATAGGTAGGGGGATGAATGAGGGAAAGATAGAAGGAGTAAATGAGGATTTATTGGGTTTTTATGGAATCGTGCGTTGTTGGGGAGCGTGACTAGAAAAAGGGGGATGAGAGGGAGTGAGGGATGTGGGTGGTCATCAGAAACAGCAAAAGGTCGGGAATAGGGAAGGAGCGGCACGGCATCGGAAAAGGCAGGGGAGGTTAGGGAGCAGGAGCAGGTATCAGAAAACAGAAAGGGCACATGGGGAGGCGAGTCGAAAGCACATGGAAACAACAAGGGGTGGAGTAGGGGAGGGGTGGAGCATATGAACAAGCAGGGGGGAGGGGAATAGGGTAGGGACGGGGCATCAGATAAAAGCAGAAGAGAGAGGGGGGCGGGGAGGAGTAGGGGGGCATCAGAAACAGCAAGGGGAGAAGGGGTGAGGGGGTATTTACGGACACGGTCCGTTACGGTATAATAAGCAAAGTTATCGAAGTGACCGTAGTGATGTGCACAAGATGGCCGTTGTTGGTCAAATCAGATCAACATGTATCTACGGCAGCGGGGCCGTGGGTGCCACAGAGGTGCGTTTCGTAAGGGAAGCGGGAGGGTGATGCCATCGTGCGTTACTAAGAGGGTGGGTTCATCTCCTAAGGTGCTGATAGGGGTTCATCTGTGCAGCCGATGATAGTGCTCATCAAGTGGGTTCATGCTGCCTTTATAGAGGAAGTGGGATTGTGGGTGTTCATCTCCTGAGAGAATGGGTTGCCAGGTCATCTGTGGCGGCACTAATGGACACGAGAGGGAGAGAGTGATACGTGAGACGAGAGCTAGAGAGAGAGAAGAGAGGAGGTCATGACTCCTAATGGGAGAGAGAGGAGTACATCTCGACGATCGAAAGAGATCATCTCCTGAGAAAGTACGTCCTAAGGTCAATCTTCTAAGGATGCAATGTGACCGTAAGGAGAAGTTATTATGACCAGTACCAAGAGGAGCAGGTCCATATGCTCAGCGCTGAGGAGGGGAGGGGTGTGTAAAGCGGTGCAATGCCGGAGTAGGCGTAAAGAGCATCTCCTAAAAATGATATATAATCAATCTCGAAGAGTATAAGAAAGTAAAAATCTATGACCTCAGCAAGGAGAGAGAAGTGCAAGTCTCCTAAAGGGGGGTATCAGGTCCAACTAAGGGTGACAGGTACATCTCCTAAGGGGTCATCTTTCCTAAGGGGTATTTCCTAATGGGTTCTCCTAAGGGTGGTCATCTCTTTTAGGGCAGTCATCTTTAAAGTGCGGTCAGATCTCCTAAGGGGTTGAATTCTCCTAAGTGGGGTCATCTCCTAAGGGGTTTATCACTCCTAAGGGGTGATCTCCTTAAGGAGGTTCTATCTCCTAAGGGGGTTCATCTCGCTGAAAGGGGGTCATCTAAGGGGTTCATCTCCTAAGGGGGTCATCTCCTAAGTGGGTCATCTCCTAAGGGGGTCATCTCCTAAGGGGGTCATCTCCTAAGGGGGTCATCTTCCTATAGGGTTCATCTCCTTAAGGGGTCATCTCCTAAGGGGTTATCTTCCTAAGGGGTCATCTCCTAAGGGAGTCATCTCCTGAGGGAGGTCATCTAAGTGGGTTCATCTCCTAAGGGGTCATCTCCTAAGGGGGTCATTCTCCTAAGGTCATCTCCTAAGGGTCATCTCCTAAGGGGTCATCTCCTAAGGGGGTTCAGTCTCCTAAGGGGGTCATCTCCTAAGGGGGTCATCTCCTAAGGGGTTTATCTCCTAAGGGGGTCATCTCCTGAGGGCGGTCATCATAAGTGGGTCATCTCCTTAAGGGGCAGTCATCTCCTAAGGGGTCATCTCCTAAGGGAGGTGTCATCCTTGATCCTGAAAGGGGTCATACTCTAAGGCGGCTAATCTCCTAGGGGGGTCATCTCCTTAGAGGGCGCATCTCCTAAGGGTGGTCTCATTCTAGCCTAAGGGGTCATCGCCTAAGGGGGGCGATCTCCTAAGGGGGTCATGTGACCTAAGGGGGTCAATCTCCTAAGGGGTCATCCTCCTAAAGGGCGGTCATCTCCTAAGGAGANGTATGACGCTAATGGGGAGAAGACATTACAAAACACATACTAAAAATTACAGAAAGAGAAGAAAGAAAACGAAATAAAAGTGTAGAGATATTTTTTCTCCTGTGTTGGGCTTCGAGCGTGCGTGTGTGTTATTGTCTTTCTCACTAACGCTCTTGTTTTCCCCTATAATGTATAGAGGCGGGATCTCACCTGTACATGGGAGAAGGATATAAAAGACACACGCATGTCTTTTTGAGGAACAGAAGGAGAAGGCTAAAAAAAAAAAAACGAAAATAAAAGTTGTAGAAGTATTTTTCTTCCTGTTAGAAATCCAGTCTGTGTTGGGGTTTGGTAAGTGTTGTGTGTATATCTTCCACTAACGCTCTATGTTATATAAGAAAGGGGGATATAGATGCAAAATGGAGAGAAGGCAACAACAAGACGCACGATGTTATAGAGGAAAGAAGGAGAAGGTAAAGAAAAACGAAATAAAAACAGTGTAGAGATATTTTTCTCCTGGTTAGAAATTCGTCTGTTTGGTTTGAGGTAAGTGTTGTGGTTTATCTTCCACTAAGGCTCTATGTAAAGAAGAAGGGATGATGATGCAATGGAGAAGGCATACAAAATACACACAATGTTGCAAGTGAAAGAAAGAGAAGAAGGTAAAGAGAAACGAAATAGAAGTGTAGAAAATATAAACATATGCATGTAGAAATTCTTTTATCGACTATTCTGAGTTATCTACTAACCAATAAATACGAAATAAATACACGCAATTATGAAATAAAGACACGTACAAAGAGACAATATTGATAATTATAACTAATGATAAAGAAAAAAAAACACATAATGAATGATGATAAAAATAATGATAACAATGATAATTAACTATAACTATACGACACAAGACACCATCTTGAATGACATCATCACTACAAACACCAACCCAATCACAATCACCTTCAAATAACTTCAGCAAGGTGAATACCATAAACAATTATGAACACCTTACACACCAACATCAACAATCATACAAATTCTCGCACCACCACACTCAGCGGAGGACAAACGCTCAGCCATCAACACCACTACACCATCGATGATATGCATCACAACACGAACAGCAACACCTTTCTCTCCACCAGTCCCATACCACCATTATCATCACCAACAACGAATCAACCCTCACCTCTTTCCATCACCAACCACCATCACCTCACACCAACGGAATTCCAGCACCGCCACAACGCAATCACCTCCTCATCACCAACACCAACCTTCACCACCCACCTCACCACCACCCCCTCTACCACCCCACATACTATATAACTCCCCCACTCTTTCCCCCCCCCATCGACACCATCCACCACCCCCTAACCACCACATCTTCCTCTCATTAACCTTCTAACCTCCTCTACTCACTTCCACCATCTATATATATCCCCACCTCCCCCCACCTCCAACAAACACAACCCTCCCCTCCTCCCTTCAATACCTTACCTCATCCTACCCCCTACCCCTCAACAGCTCTCCCCTCTCTCCTCCCATACCACCCCCCCTCCTCCCTACAGCCCCCTTTAAAGCCCCCCCAGCAGGATAATTGACCGCCCCCTTTCGACCCCATGCCACGTGCCTCCGTAACCTCTCTGATCGCTCCTTCTTCCCCCCGATGCGTCTCAACCCTTCCGCACGACCAGGTCGTTTTGATTTTATGCAGATTTGTTGAACGTGTGGAGGACAGGTGGCTGGCGCTGTGACTAGTTTTTTGACAGCGGTGAAAAACTTGAGAGTGTGGTTCCCATCCTCCCAAGCGTCTGACAATAAGTGAAAGAAATGAACATTTACTCCGGGAAGTGCACTGATATTTTTTCCTGAATTGGGGTATTTTAAATCTGGAAATTTTTCTCCTGCGTGGCGTGTTTTCCCAATTCTGTACTTTAACTCTCCAAATCCTTATCCTTACTCGCAGCTACCAACCCAACATGTTCGATTTTTATATGGCCGCTGTCCTGGTTGTTATTGATAATAGGAAAGGTGATTCTTTATTTTTTTTTTCCTTTTCTTTTTTTTCTTCTTTTGTCTATTTTCTTCTCAACCTTCACCTTACTTCTCCGCACCCACTTATTATCCTTATGCACACCAAGTGGGATCCAGTTCCTAGTTGCTATGATCCAGGGAAAGGAGGGAGATAGAAAAAAAATAATCCGAGAAGAGCGCGATGACGGAGCATCGAGAGGGAGGAAGCAACGAGACGACGACGAGCAGTTCGGCTGAGAGCGCGAAGCGCGGTAAAAGAGGAAGAAGAGAGAGAAGAGAAGGCAGAGGAGAGAGATAGACGAGAGAGGAGAGAAGAGAGAGCGAAGAGAGAGAGAGAGAGAGAGAGAGAGAGAGAGAGAGAGAGAGAGAGAATATAATATATATATATATATATATATATATATATATATATATATTATAGATATAGATATAGAATAAGATAGATAGATAGATATATAGATATATAGATATAGATATAGAATATAGATAGATAGATATAGATAGATAGATAGACAGATAGATAGATAGAGAGAAACAATACGAGAGCTGTGCGAACATTTCCCCTCATAATGTCTTAAGATTTCGCCGATCGAGAGACTTCAAGAAAGGTGCTCTTGTCTCATGGGTGTAACGTCCCTATATGGATAATCTGATCCATGTTAACATCCTAAATCATCAAAATCATTCCCCTTAGTAGTTTTCCAAATGATGAGGGTCCATCACCTAGGATCCTGGAGTGTAATATTTTCGTCTTTGTCTGTGTATAGTTAACCCTTTTCAAATGAAGTGAAGCTCGGTTGAAAGTGGAGATTAGGCAGTTGACATGATTCCACTCAGAGATGACGTTCATCGGGTTTTATAAAAGCTCAATTTATATCTTAATTTGGCCTTTTTTTTAAAGGGATGGCCGGATATACTGAGAAGGAAAGGTGGGGAGAGTTTGATCAAATATATGACGGTTAAGAAAACTCAAATATATAACGGTAAAAGAAAGCATGTGTGTATCGAGCAGGTCCCAATATTAGCTGTATGAGAGAACGGAACAATTGAAAATAAGAAAACAAAAATAGGGGGCGAGAGAGAGAAAGAGATAAATAGATAGATAGACAGAGAGAGAGAGAGAGAGAGAGAGAGAGAGAGAGAGAGAGAGAGAGAGAGAGAGAAAGAGAGAGAGAGAGAGAGAGAGAGAGAGGAGATAGAGATAGAGATAGATAGATAGATAGAGAAACAAAGAAATGGGAAAAAAGGAAAACAAGAGAGAAAGAGAGAGATACTTTTTGTACCCCATGCAACACCATCGCTATCTGACCTCGCACGTTACGAGAGACAAAGCAGACGTCACCATCCCCCCCCCCCCAACCACATCATCACCATCATCTGTTCACCAAGGAGTCAGCTGTTTACGAACCCAGACGCAGAACCAGCAACAGACGATCATCCTGAAGCCACGTCAGGTCCCCCGTGTAATGAACCCATCACCCGGGGGAGGTCTAGTTGATCAGCTACTTAAATACCCCATAATTTTCCTATATATTCAGTTACACAGAACCCCCCTTGATGGTATGTAATGCCAGGGGATCCATCAACCCTTTCTCGAGGGACCTGGATTCATCAATCATTTTTTTTTTCATTCTTGTAAGGGTTGGTAAGTGGCAGAGCCTTGTCAATGGCCATATTAACACACAAGTACACGCGTTGATCAATCTTATTTGATTCCTCGAACCCCAGTGGCCGTTTCTATACCCCCTTCCTCTCTCTTCTCTCTCCTCTTGCCTTCATCTCCTATGGTATCGTCTCTTTTTCTCCTTCCCTTCCTATTTCTTTTGCTTCCCTGAGCTTCTCTCCTCGTTCGGGTACTCTAGTCTTCCTCTTCTTCCCAGTTTTCTGTTTCTCATCCCTTCCTCTTCCTTAACGCTCTTCGTCCTCCTCTCCTCTTCTCTTTCTTAACGGTCTTCGTCGTTCTCCTCCTCTTCCTCTTCTTTAACGCTTTTCCTCATTCTCCTCTTCCTTCCACACCTCTCCTCGTCCTCTCTCCTACCCTCTCTTCCGTCTTCCCCTCCTACCTCCCCTCCCTCCTTCTCCCTCTACCCCCCTTCCCCCCCCCCTTCCCTTTCGCGAAATACCCACCTTGCCCTCGCCAACCCTTCCATGCCAATCAACTTTTCGGGTGCTCTAAGTCTTCCTCTTTCTTCCCAGTCTTTCTGTTTCCTCCTCCCCTTCCTCTCTTCCTTAACGCTCTTCGTCCTCCTTCATTTTTTTCTTTCTTAACGCCTCGTCCTCCTTCCTCTTCTTAACCTCTTCGTCCTTCTCCTCCTCTTCCTCTTCTTTAATATTTCCTCATTCTCCTCTTCCTTCCACACCTCTCCTCGTCCTCCTACCCTTCTTTCCCGTCTTCGCCCCCCTCCCCATCCTCATGGCGCTCCCCTCCTCATCCTACCTCCCCTTCCCCCCCCCTTTCCCTTTCGCGAAATACCCAACCTTGCCCTCGCCAACCCTTCCATGCCAATCAAACTTTCGAAAATTGAATATACCTGCCATTGGCTCTCATCCGTNGAGGAAGAGAAACAAGGACACAAGAAATAAGCCAAATAAAGACAGACAAAGCCAAATCAGCGATCGGACCCCCGAAGACCACAGGACACTCGCCCCTCACCCTCACCCAACCATGTTCGCGAGACTAAATAGGAGAACCAACCCTCATATCTGTTTAGCTCTCCTGACCCATTTTCTACCTCTACCGCTTCCTCTCTACCTTGAGACACCTTAAGGACGTCCACAGCCTCTCGGTGGACGCTGAAAGGGCGGCGATAAGGAAGCTGTAGTAGTGGAGGCGTTGGGGCAAATGTATGGGTGGTTGGAAGGGTTTATAGTGAGAGAGAAATGAAGAATTGATTGAGGATGGTGATGGATGGGGAGAAGCGGGGAGAGGTGGCAGAGAAGAGAAGAAGGAGAAGAAGAAGAGAGAAGAAGAGAGGAGGAGGAGGGAAGAAGAAGAGGGAGGGGTTGGAGAAATAGGAAAAAAAAAAGTAGAAGGACTAGGTGGAAGAGGAGGAGGAGGAGCGAGGAGAGAAGAAGGAGGAACAGGAGAAAAAGAAGGGAAAGAGGAAGGAGAAATCAAAACAAAAGAAACTATAGCAGGAAAAGGAGATGACAAAACAAATAAAAGTGAAGAGGAAACAGAAAGAAGAGGACAAAAGAAGACGAAAGAGACAACGGAAGGAGAGAAGAGCAAGAAAACAGAACGAGCATTGAAGAAAGGAAAAAGAAAGTCCAGGAGTATTGCAGAAAGCTACAAAGTGGAGGAAAATCTACGCAACACAATACAGCAATAACATTTTCTTCCTCTGGAACTACAAAGTCTCCACCTGCTATAATTGAAAAGGTAAGGAAGTAATTGGAAAGTAATTAGTGGATATGATTACCATGATAGGACCACAGTGGCAGTGAGATTTAGTTTAATATAGTATCAAAAGTAATTAATAGATGATGATTACCTAGACCACACTGGCGGTAAGATTTAGTAATAATAGTATCAAAGTATCAGTGGATATGATTACCTAGTACCACAGTGGCGGTGAAATTCCTTTAATAAAGTAAGTATCAAAAGTAATTAGTGGATATGATTAACTAGGACCACAGTGGTGATGAAATTTACTTTAATAACAGTGAGTATCAAAATATTTAATTAGTGGATATGATTACCCTGGTAGGACCACAGTGGCGGTGAAATTTAGTTTATTAATAGTATCAAAATTAATTAGTGGATATGATTACCTAGGACCACAGTGGCGATGAAATTTACTTTAATAATAGTGAGTATCAAAAGTAATTAGTGGATATGATTACCTAGTACCACAGTGGCGGTGAAATATACTTAATAATAATAATAATCAATATTCCTGATTCGTTAACGGTAATGAGAACGGTGATGTTAGAGAATTAATGTTATGATAATGGCATGCTAATACTACTACTTCTACAACTAAGAATAATTAAAATAATCGTAACCCTATTAACAGTGATAATAGGCTAATGATTGTAGCAATAACCATAATTATCACAATGAATGATATTGATTGATAATGATGATCATCATATGAATAATTAATAGCAGTAAAGGATGGTAATGTTAAAACAATAATGACAAAAAACAAAACATACCGCCTTTTCACTCCCTCTCCCCTTCTCTCTCCGCTTTCTCTCTCGCTTTACATCCTTCTTCTCTCTCTCTCTCTCGCTTTACCCTTCCTTCTCTCTCTCGCTTTACCTCCTTCTCTCTCTCTCTCTCTCTCTCTCTCTCTGTCTGCATGTCTGTCTTTCTCTCTCTCTCTCTCCCTCCTCTCTCCCTTCCTCCCTCCCTCCCCCTCTCTCTCCAGGTCGGCTCCATGTCGTGGCGTCGGAGAATCTGCGACCTGAACCACATCAAGACCAACACGCACGACCCCAGAAGAAGACGCTTACTCAAGAAGCCCCAGGAAGTCGTCTTAAAGAACATAGCCGCTACGTCGAGCATTGTGACCGTGAGGTAAAGAAAACAGGGAGAAAATGTGTTTGTGTTGGGTTTGTTTGTGATTAAAAAAATCGTGTGTCGTGTTGTGTGTGATAAAAAATCGTGTTTTGTGTTTGTATGTGATTTAAAAATCGTGTGTGTTTGCATGATTAAAAAAATCGTGTTTGTGTTATTTGTACGTGGTTAAAAAAAATCATGTTTGTGTGGATTGATTGTATGTGATGAAAATCGTGTTTTTTGTGTTTATGTTTTTTTTTTTTTAAATTGTGTTGTTTGTGTGTGTGATGAAAATATATATTATCTTATGTTATTCAAGATGTAATTTGGAAGTCGTCATAATGTGTACAATAATTTTGTCTTTAGTTGCTATCAAGTATGTGAACAAGCTCTGTTAGAGAGGCTTATGGCGTGTAAAACACATACATAAATGTATACATATATATACACCTATATCTATTCACACACACCTTCATATCAATTCACACACAAACACGTGTCTATACCTATCTATCTATAAACACAAACACACATACTTTGCTTCCAAGAACTCCCAAGACATGCAAAAACTCCAAGAACAGCAGTACGGGCAGAAATCTATTTTTCTCAGGTGAAACACGCTCGCGAAATCCCTTTTTAACACCACAAAAAATCCCATTTTTAACACCACAAAAATCCCTTTTAACACCACAAAACCCTTTTTAACACCACAAAATCCCCCTTTTAACACCACAAAATCCCCTTTTAACACCACAAAAATCCCTTTTTAACACCACAAAAATCCCCTTTTTAACACCACAAAATCCCTTTTTAACACCACAAAATTTTTTAACACCACAAATCCCTTTTTAACACCACAAAATCCCCCTTTTTAACACCACAAAATCCCCTTTTAACACACAAAAATTTTTAATCCCCTTTTTAACCACAAAATCCCCTTTTTAACACCACAAAAAATCCCCTTTTTAACACCACAAAATCCCTTTTTCACCACAAAAATCCCCTTTTTAACACCACAAAATCCCCTTTTTAACACCACAAAAATCCCCTTTTTAACACCACAAAAATCCCCTTTTTAACACCACAAAATCCCCTTTTTAACACCACAAAAATCCCTTTTAACACCACAAAAATCCCCTTTTTAACACCACAAAATCCCCTTTTTTAACACCACAAAATCCCCTTTTTACACCACAAAAATCCCCCTTTTTAATCCCCTTTTAACACCACAAAAATCCCCTTTTTTAACACCACAAAATCCCCTTTTTAACACCACAAAAACCCCTTTTCACCCTTTTCACAAAATTCCCTTTTTTAACACCACAAAATCCCCTTTTTAACACCACAAAAAATCCCTTTCTTTATTCCACAGACATCCTTTGACTCGATTAGTGTCCTGCTACAGAGATAAGTTTGAAAATGGTGCTCATCCTTCACTCCACGAGGTAAGGGTAAATACTATAGGCCTATGTATAAGCAATAGGCACATTATATTCATATTATAGGTATCCACGTACGCGCACACACAAACACATACACACCTATTTGGACAATCATTTTTACTTAAAGTTATACTGGATATGACAAAAAAATAAATGTTTCCTTTCGTGATGCTTTATATATTCTGATATAACTGATATATTGTAAAATTCTACTATACTTTTTTATTGACACACCATTCACATGCTCAAAAGTAATATCCTGCCTCACATGAAAATTTGCATATGTTAATGATATTTCGCGTAAAACTCTTCAAAAATCGCAGCTGATGAGGAAACTTTATGTGTTTTCTTTTGAACTTTTTTCATTTTTTATTTTTTATCTTTTTTACTTTCTTTTTTTTTTTTTACTTCTTTGTTTACATTTTTTTTCTTTATTTTTCAAACGATAAAATAATATAAACTTAAAGAAACATCGAGGAGTGAAACCCAAGAATACATATATGGGTATAACCACTGCATTTGATGAAAAATCCTAATTGGCAACTACCGATCTAAGCCCCGCCTCATCAACTCTATTCCTTGCAAATCTAAATATTTAATATTTTTTTCTTGGTTTCTTTTTCGATCATTTTTAATCATGGTTATTTATGAACCACTTTCAAAGAAAATATCCTGAAAAACACTTACCATAATATATCACATAAATTGTCGAGATCTAGAAAAAGGGGTGGAGCTTGTGACGTCACCATGTTTAGCCAATGAGAGTGCTCTGTGAGATATCAATTATTTGAATAATTGACTTGCTATTGTTATGATTATCAAAACTAAAACCAAAGTTGCCCTCTTGCATTTACGATAATGAATAGTTCTTTACCATTAAAAGCTGTCAGAATACTCCAAGGAAAAGTCAATTTAATATTGGGTTCAATAGGCTACTAAATGGAAGTGGAATTACCTAGTTATACGTTCCTTGGTAAAACCATATGATATAGGCTTGGGCAGGGTTATAATAACCAATAGAGATGGTTAATTCTCATCTCCGTGAGGTAAATTTTCCAGTCATTTAAGCAAGAATTCTACTGGCTGTATTTCTAACAATTTACTTATTTTGAACCATGCTTTACCATTTTCTTTTCGTGTTTAATGTTACAAGCAATGGCTGAATACTGAAACACTGAAAATATTTAAACGACTTTATGATAAAAAAAACCTGGAAGAGCCACGTATGGTATAACTATTCTATTATTTCCATCATTTTCAATTGTTTTCCCTTTGTAATGCATTTCTTCAGTTATTTCGTGTTCAGATATTTTCTAACGTACACAAATATATTTTATCCAATGGAGAACTTTCAAACTGGGAATCAAACCATCAACTTTGCTCCTCAATTAAAATGATAACGGTAAATGCATATCTTCTACAGAGACATTGGAGGGACTTCTACATGCCTACCTTATTCTGCAATGGACGCATCCCTCCAGATCTACACCTTAAGATAGGCCTACAACGCACCCTCTCGAACCTGCAAAAAAGTAAGCAGTAGCTTCGTATATACACCCACATTATCCAGACCGCACAGTAAGAATTCGCGGGTTGCGGTCGAGCGGGAGGAGGGCACTTGGGGGTGCTGTGGTTGCATGTGAGGTACGAGTTCTAATAGAGGTAGGATGTAAGGAGAGGGTGAAGGGAGGAAGGGGGAAGGTACGTGAAATAGAAGGGGGAGGAGGGAGAGAGTCTATAATCTATCTATACGACAGTATCATGGCACAACCGCTAATGTAAGTACTGGGTATCTGTATCCCCACCTAAAAGCTGTCTCGGGATTTTATAGAGAAGACATACGTGGATACCGGTCTAGAGGAGGGAAGGCGGTTGTGCAACTGTGGACGGACAGAGGATTGTGGTTCGCTTGTGGAATCAAGGTTCAGAGTGAGGGTTAAGGTGTGACAGCTGCATGATGGAAGAGGGAGACAGGTGCGATGAGTAGTGGGAGGGGGCAAGGTGTAGAGAGAAGTACGCGATGAGAAGGTAAGGAATGGATGAGTCGAAAGGTGATAAAATAGAAAAGAGTAGAAGAGCATGGGAGGAACTGTGAGTAGGAGCAGAGCTGAGATGAGTGGATGTGAAAGAAGGAAAGGATGGGGAAATGGGAGTGAGAGAGGTAGTAGGGAGTGGGAAGGTGGATGTTGGGTTGTTGAAAATAGACATTGAAATCAAGTGATGGTAAAAGTAGTGGTGAGTGGGGTGAGTGCACGATACAGGGAGTGTGGCAAGACGCAGATCGGAGCGGGGCTAGCGGCGCTGATAAGAGGCGCGTACGTCGTGGGAAGAACAGCGAGCGAGAGACAGCAGCGAGAGCTGAAGCTGGAGGAGGACGAGCGCGAGGAGAATAGGTGATGAGAAACGATGGAGAAAGAGCATAACCGGGGTATTCGTAGAGAGTGGGTGAGTAAACGGGGAGTATAAGGAGGACAGAGAAGGAGCGATAGAGAACAGGCAGCGCATTAGATGTGATGATGATGACCTGAATATCGGGATTTGAGTCACTGAGGTAAGAGTAGAAGAAGGGGAGGAACGAGGAGGAGATTAGTGTCAGAGTATTGAGCGTGAATAGAAGGATGAGAAGGAGGGACTGAGAAGCGCACGTGAGGTAGCGATGGTAGTGTACTGTATAGATATTAATGTGAGGTGTAGAGAGGATGGAACGTATTGCAGTGAGAAGGCAGAGTGATGATGCATAAAGTGAGGTTCATAGATGAGTTGTATGTCTAAGGTTATGATTTAGTGTATGAGTGAATATTCTTCTTTTTATTATGTAAGCGATATATATCTTTTGCATTTGCTTCAAGGAAGAACGTCTCGTTTCGTTATCCACTCTATGCGATCTAGTTGTCCCTCGATGTCTGCGAATCTTTTTTTTCTCTTTTGTTTTCTTTTGTTTTTTTTTCATAGTAACGATAGTAACGTTACGTAAGAGTGACGTCTCCTGTGACGCTTGTCAATAGCGTTAGTTAATCTCAATTTCCTAGGCGCTTGACGAGATTGTAAGGAATCTCTTGATGATTTTTCTACGATTGGCGACTGTGAAGACCATATGTTGGGCTTGTGCTTGCTAGGTTGGGACTGTTTCTTTTATGACTGATGGAATGATAGAGCCTAGTACCCTTTCACCATGTTCTTCGTTATCTATGAACGTGTCTGTGCAAAGTTATTATATTATCATGCAGGTGTTACTACGTGAAGTTGCTAAGATAATGCCTCTATACACATGTCACCTATCTCTCACATGGGAAGTACCTCAGGACTATCTAGACTTATGATCATTTGACTTGCCTGGAACACTTAGAGGCAAAATGCATAGTCTCAAAGAGGTCACCACACGTCATGTCTTTACGCTTATGCACAAGGAACAGTGTATGAATACATGTATGCTACAACACCTTTGTCATTTGGAATTTATGCAAGACTCAAGAGGATTTAATGGTATGGCAATTGACTAGTGACGTTATAAGTAGGTATGCGGATGGTAATTATTATGTAGTTTGCTAGCACTGTAGTTTTAGTAGTTGACGCTAAACGGAGACCGTGATAGGAGAAAAAATGTCGTTATTATGCAGTTATCTGCAGGAGATTTCACATTCGTTAATAAGGAGCTCGAGACACTGAGCATCTAAGTCATTTTTTAACTTACTCTGAATTCCTCACTACTACCATGAGTTACGTCTTCATTGCGATCTATAATTATTATATATATATGTTAGACCATAAGTGCACATCCCTCCACAACGCACTGCAACCCAGAACTCATTCCACACACTTTACGGAATTCCTCCACAATGTCCGTGCAGTCATTGCGAGACGGGTAGAGTACCAGACACTAGGCACTCAAGCACACACACCTTAGACGAGACGACACGAACAAGAACACAAGACTCACTTTATCAATGTGTTATTGTTAAAAATAGGAATCGCATTGAATGTATACAACGCCAGTAACAATGTTCATAGTTAAGATTAAAACATCAATACATAAAAGATGGGAAATTATTAATCACTTTCATACATTTTCTCAATATTATTCAAAATAAACTCGAATAACACTTTATAACATGGCATTTAATCACAGAATACAAGAAACATCCTTCTCTCATCCACAGACAACCTTATCCAATTACACAGCACTCCCAAACACCTCAAAATACAATTTCCCTTCAAACCACCTCTTTGCAAAGACCTTTTAAAACTCACAAATTCCTCGTGGCCACGGAACACCTACACGGCCATGTGTTCTCTCCTGCAACGTGGACTACACCTACGTGACCAAACTGGAATCCAAGCACGAGAAATGGACTACATCTTCCCGACGGTAGGCCTACCCAAGGACCTGGCTGAGGTGATGGACACTCGACCAGCACTGACCACCATAAGGACGAGACTTATATCAGGTTGTTCGAGCTATATCTTTTGTTGGAGAATGAAGGAGTTTGTTTGTATAGAAACGCGAAGAGTTTGGTCTCAAAAGTTGGACGAAAAGGGTAAACTAAAATTTTATATAATGATTTTCATGAGTCTAGAAAAAATTACTGCATCATTCATCACTCAGGTTTTCAAAAAATTGCCACTCTCACATAGAGACATGACAATATAAAAGACAAAACTCGAGGTAAATGGAATATAAAATGCTGTATCGTCTACTTGCATTATTTCATTACCTACTTGCTTTAACTGTCAATATCACCGTATCTTATCTAATTACCAATATTATTACACCAACTCCATGCATACTTAAACTAAACTCATAAACACATTAGAGTATATATTGATGAATTATATATTCAAAACTATATATGACTTTTCCTCAAT
>NW_020869406.1:273647-276147 GCF_003789085.1 Penaeus vannamei | reverse complement strand
GACGAAGGACTATGAGGACATGGTAGGCCTATCTGCAGGAGTTGGTTGGTCTTCCTCCCACGAGCGCCGACCGGTCAGTGAAGCAGACGGACTATGAGGACATGGTAGGCCTATCTGCAGGAGTTGGTTGGTCTTCCTCCCACGAGCGCCGACCGGTCAGTGAAGCAGACGGACTATGAGGACATGGTAGGCCTATCTGCAGGAGTTGGTTGGTCTTCCTCCCACGAGCACCGACCGGTCAGTGCTGCCGACGAAGGACTATGAGGACATGGTAGGCCTATCTGCAGGAGTTGGTCTTCCTCCCACGAGCGCCGACCGGTCAGTGAAGCAGACGGAGGACTATGAGGACATGGTAGGCCTATCTGCAGGAGTTGGTTGGTCTTCTCCCACGAGCGCCGACCGGTCAGTGCTGCCGACGAAGGACTATGAGGACATGGTAGGCCTATCTGCAGGAGTTGGTTGGTCTTCCCTCCACGAGCGCCGACCGGTCAGTGAAGCAGGCGAAGGACTATGAGGACATGGTAGGCCTATCTGCAGGAGTTAGTCTTCCTCCCCGAGAGCCGACCGGTCAGTGCAGCCGACGAAGGACTATGAGGACAAGGTAGGCCTATCTGCAGGAGTTAGTCTTCCTCCCACGAGCGACGGGCGGTCAGTGCTGCTGACGAAGGACTATGAGGACATGGTAGGCCTATCTGCAGGAATTGGTTGGTCTTCCTCCCACGAGCACCGACCGGTCAGTGCAGCCGACGAAGGACAAGAAGCCGGTCCTGCACAAACACTCGAGTGGCGGTTCGCTAGTTAGTCGGTCGTTCGCTACAGCATTACTACTATTATTACTACTGATAGTAATGATATAAATGCTGATAACAACAGCAGTAAAGATATCAATGAAATGAATAGTGATAATAATGATGGTACTGCTACTACTACTAATGTAATAATGATGATAATGATAATGATAATGATAATGATAATGATAATGATAATGATAATGATAATGATAATGATAATGATGATAATGATAATGATAATAATGATAATGATGATAATAATAATAATAATGAAATCGAAATAATAATGATAATATAACAGCAACAATGATAATGGAAGTAATGATAATGATAATGACAGCACCAATTATAATTATATTATGATAAGATAGATAACAATGTAATTGATGATAATAATAGTAATGAAATACTACTTTTGATTATGATAATAATGAAAACAATGATGATGTTGGCAATAGTATGATAATGATGATGATGATGATAAATGTTGATAGTAATATTCGCAATAATGCTAATAGTAAAATAATAATGATTATGATGATAATGATATGATAAAAAAATAATTATTATGATAATAATGGTAATATGATAACAATGATAATAATAATGATGATAATGATAATGATAATAACCAATAATAATGATAACAATGATGATAATAATAATAATGATAATGTGAACAACACGGATAATAACAATGGTAGTAATAAGAAGACATTGATGATGATGATGATAATGATCATGATAATGAAAATGATAATAATCATCATAATGATAACAACTGATATTGATGATTATCCTGATATTGATAGTTATGATAACGATGATAGCGATAATGATACAATACGTATAAAATAACGACAAAAGTGATGATAATGATAATTAAGACTCCAATAATGGTAGCTATAATGATTCTAATTACATAAGAGATTACATAATAATGACAAAATTCTTAGGAACAACAACAACGATAATGATAGAAACGGTGACAAGATGATTGATACGTATAATAACAGCGATAAGCGAAAACGTAAAGGTCATAACAGCAAAAATATACAACACGACCACCCACCCCCCTCCCCCCCCAAAACACCCCTCCCCCCCCCCCCCAAAAAAAAAATGTGACGAGAAACCCATTAACTTCTTATCTTGTCTGAGAACAATTTTCAGAACTTCAGATGCAAAAACGGACAGCGGAAGACCAAATCATAGTCACGTGATAAAACTCTCACGCGAATGCACGCAGCGACGTGGATGTAATCACACACACACACACACACACACACACACACACACACACACACACACAATATATATATATATATATATATATATATATATATATATATATATATATACTTATAAACACATATGTATATTGTTAGGTCGTGTGTGTTCGTGTGATTGACGTTACATGGGCATATATTTGTACATCGCAGACATACACCTTGAATATATGTATACATATATATGCACACACACACACACAGGCACACACACACACACACATACACACACACACACACACACACACACGCACACACACGTACAGGGCACAGATCTTCCTGCGGGATTTCCAGACGACCCAAGGTGAGAGGAAATGGGGTTAGGGGGAGGGGGAGGAGGAGGAGGAGGAGGAAGGGGGAGGGGGTTAGGAGGAGGAAGAGGAGGAGGCAGGAGGAGGAGGAAGGGGAGGAAGGGGGAGAGGA
>NW_020869406.1:256017-257888 GCF_003789085.1 Penaeus vannamei | reverse complement strand
GAGAGAGAGAAGAGTAAGAGAGAGAATGAGGGAGAGAGAGAAGAGGAGAGAGTAGAGGAGAGGAGAGAGAGCGAGAGAGGGAGAGAGAGAGAGAATGAGAGAGAGAGAGAGAATGAGAGAGAGAGAGAAATGAGAAGAGAGAGAGAGAGAGAGAGAGAGAGAGAATGAGAGAGAGAAAAAATGAGAGAGAGAGAATGAGAGAGAGAGAGAGAATGAGAGAGAGAATGAGAGAGAGAGAGAGAGAGAGAGAGAGAGAGAGAGGAGAGAGAGAGAGAAGAGAAGAGAGAGAGAGAAGAGAGAGGAGAGAGAGAGAGAGGAGAGAGAGAATGAGAGAGAGAGAGAATGAGAGAGAGAGAGAATGAGAGAGGAGAGAAGAGAATGAGAGAGAGAGAGAAATGAGAGAGAGGATGAGAGAGAGAGAGAGAGAGAGAGATGAGAGAGAGAGAGGAGAGAGAGAGAGAATGAGAGAGATGAGAGAGAGAGAGAGAGAGAGAGAGAGAGAGAGAGAGAGAGAGAGAGAGAGAGAGAGAGAGAGAGAGAGAGAGAGAGAGAGAGAGAGAGAGAGAGAGAGAGAGAGAGAGAGAGAGGGAAAGGAAGGAGCGAGGGGTCGAAAGTTTATAATAGGAAGATAGGAAAAGAAACGTAAGAAGGAGAAATAAAGAAAAAAGAGAGGAGGTAAAGAAGTCAACTAAAGTAAAGTGAATGAGGGAGGAAAGGACAGAAAGAGAGAATAGCCAGGAGCAAATGAAAAGAAATAGAGAGAAGTCCTAAGAGAGAAAGCATGAGAAAAATAAGAAGTAAGAGATTACAATTACGAATATTACAATAGAATGAAATTATAAGTGTCGAGGAATCAGGTTTTCGGAAAACGATTCGTTTTTCTGCTGTAAAATGCTATAAAAGTAATACTAGGAAAGGAAACAAAAACTGAGTATATAGTTGTGTATATATCTATATATCTATATCTATCTATTTATCTATACACATATACATATACATGTGTATAGATGTGGAATGCGCGCGCGTGTGTGGATTAGTTCAACCTTTTCCACTGCAGAAATAAAAGAAGAAACAACAAAGCCAACATCGAGGAAGATAAATACTTAGAATATAAAACCAAAGACCCGGAGGAGAGCCGCACCGCCCCCGGCCATCCTTTCGGTGAAGGAATTCGGCATGAGGGAAGGCGCTTCGAAGGAGAGAAGGAGCATCCTTGCATAATGCACAATCTTTCGTTCAATAATTTGTTCATTGAATTACGTCCTTTTCATTTGTAATGTTCAGTTCTTATTATAAAAACAAAATGCAAACAAACAAAAAAGTTTTACTACCTTGAACAATCGTGAACGAGCTGTAATTCAATATACCAAAGAAAGCTGTTTTAAGATTTCAGATTATGTATCATCTTGCATAGAATAGTATGATAGGCTGGATATTGAAATTATTTTGAAACCGTAGTTGCGTGACCTTAAATCAAGAAGTTTGGAATTCAACAGCCTAGACCTTTACAAGCCCATCATAATGAGTTCATGAAGTGCCATCCGTTGAAAAGTGTGTATAATGCCATAATGCCACAATATATATCCTTGGCAAACGCTGAATTGGAATTAAAAGAAAGAGAGAATGATGTATGACCAGCGCGCGTTCAATAGCATCCCTACCGATATTCTCTTAATCAAATAGATTAAATTGATTACGAAAACGAATGGCGGATCTTCAGCCGAAGGAAGATAAAGATCTTTCTCGAGCTTTCCTGCGTGTGAAATTGAACCTTACTGCATAGCTCATTATTTATCATCAATCAAGTAATAACTCCACTAACTCCTTATCACCTGCTTTATTCAAAATCATTCAACCTGCAATGAATATTG
>NW_020869406.1:241017-246017 GCF_003789085.1 Penaeus vannamei | reverse complement strand
ATATATATATATTATAATATATATATATATATATATTATATATATATATATATATATATATATATATATATATATATATTATATATATATATATATATATATATATTAGTTATATAATATTATATGTACATATCTAAAACTCTGCTCCCATGAATATAAATTAGGTAACACAGAAACAACAACTTTCAACTTTTTGTTTTATACATTTCTGTTTTAGAACATTAAGGCCACATGGACTAATTACATTAGCGAAAGAGTATGTCTTTATGTGACAAAATTGGAACATAATCTTACGAACTTTGTACTCACCGTGAACGTACTGAAAGTAGTATACACAGAACAATAAGCAATCTTTAAAGTCATGCACGAGTGATTATAAAAGGACAATTTACCTAAGTTGTATCTCATTGTCAGTTTTGAGTAAATTTAGAAGTTTTACGGGATGTAGGAGGAAAACTGCCAAAGAGCAAAACTGGGCTTTAAGAGGGATACGACTATAATTAGTTATGTTTAGTGGAACACTTGTCTTTATATTGTGCACGGAGAAATAGTCAGATTATTGTTTTTTCTGTATTTTTTAAAGCTTTTGGCGTGATAATGTTAATGTAATTAATGTTAAATGCATAGATCTCCCTTTTACCCTTATCTCTACTTCCCTATATTCTCCTTTCAACTCTTCCTCCTCTTCCCCTTCTTCCTCCATCTTCAGCGCCTCTACGTCTTCCTAATCCTCTTCCTCCCCCCCCCCTCTCCTTCAAATCGTCCACTTAATCCTCCTCCACTGTTTTCTCCTTTTCCTTACTCATCTTCCATCTCCCTTTCATTCTCCTCACCTCCTCTCCTTCTCATATTCCTCTTTTCCTTCCTCAGGTTCCTCTTCCTCCTCTTCTCGACGGACGCAAGATCGAAATTCCTACCTTCCTCCCTCTCCCCCGCCACCTACTCACTCCTGTCCCTCCTTCCCCTCTTCCCACCTGTACACCTCCCCCCTCGCCCGGATTAATCAGCTGTGAATCAATCAACCTCAGTGATTTTGGGAAGAAAGCGAATGGGGAAATGTAATTAACATATGATTAAGTCGGAATGGTTGGACTCACACGCCTTTGGGGGGAGGGGGGGGGAGAAAGAGAAAGAGGAAAAGGGGGAGGAGAAAGGTTGAAAAGGGGATGGGAGGGGGAGAGCAGGGAAGTGGGGGAGGAAGAGGGGAGAAAGAGGGAAGAGGAAAGAGGGAGGAGGAAGATTGAAAAAAGGATGAGAGGGGGGGGAGAGCAGGGAAGCAGGGGAGGATGAGGGAAGAGGGAGGAGGAAGGTTGAAAAAAGGGGGGGGGGGAGCAAGGAGGGGAGAAAGAGTATGAGGAAAAGGTAGAGAATGAAGGCTGAAAAAGGGAAAAGGATTAAATGGGAATGGGAAAGGAGGAAAAGGAAAAAGAAGTGAAGTTGGAGGAAAAAAAGAAGGTAGATGATTGAATGAGAGAAAATACGGAGGAGTTAAAAAAGAGGTTGCAAAAGGGAATAGGAGAAGTAAGGAAAATGTAAAGGGGGGAGGAGGGTAGAACGAAAGGGAAGCGATAGGGGCAAGAAAGATAAGTAGGGAACTGAGGTAAGCCGAAAGATAGATAAGGAGATAAACGCAGGAGAGAGCAGAAGGAAAGGAAGAGATAGAGAGAAAAATATAAATGAATAGAGAAGTAAGGAAAGATGGTGGAGTTGAGATGGGGGAAGAGGGGGCGGGGTGGGGGGTGGGGGGAGCAACCAGGTCTTCCCTCGTCTCCGACAGTCGCTTGACTGGCCCCATAAATGATATGACTTCACTCACAACCCTGAGTGACAGATTGGGCGGAAGAAAGAGTGAGAGAATAGGGAAAAAAGAAGAAAAACTGATTCTCGACCAAGAAAAGGTTTTTTCCTTGAGTGATTTCAGCGCAATGGAGACTGCAAGATAAGTCAATTGTGTGATTTAAGTACATGGATGCACACAGTCACATGGGCAAAACATACACTAGTACATACACACATGAACAAAAGCCCACATTCACACGGAAAACACACAAACATACACACACACGAACAAAACTCAAGCAGACAAGACACACACATATACACACACGGAAAACACACACACACAACACACACAAAACACAACACGCAAACACAAACACACAACACACGCACGGACAAAACGAACAACACACACACACACACGCAAACACACACACATACACACACACGCACGCACGCACACACACGAGAAAAGAAAAGCTTCCACACGTATTTCCTTAACGGTCAAGCAAAGCATCTTTCGGTGTTTCCATTACTGCATCAACCCGCCTTCTCTTCTTCCCTGTTCAGTCCCCGTTCAAGTGTTTCCCTCATTTCGTCTCGCTCGCTAATCGCCGGAGGTTGAACAGGGAGATAAAGGCTAAGAGAGAGATAGAGAGCGAGAAAGAAAGGGAAAGGGAAGGAGAGGGAGAGAGAGAGAAGGAGAGAGAGTGGGGGGGAGGGAGAGGCGGAGAGAGAGAGAAGGAAAGAAGTGGGGGGGGGAGAGAGGGGGAAGAGAGAGAAGGAGAGAGAGAGAGGAGGGGGAGGGAGAGGGGGGAGAGAGAGAGGAGAGAGAGAGAGAGAGAGAGAGAGAGAGAGAGAGAGAGAGAGAGAGAGAGAGAGAGAGAGAGAGAGAGAGAGAGAGAGAGAGAGAGAGAGAGAGGCAAACACGCAGACAGACAAACAGTCAGAGATGAAGGAGGAGTCTAAAATACGACGCACTCTCGCATATTTCGAGCGTTTTATATTAAAATCTGAATAGTTGCCATGTATTTTATTGATTATGCAGTCGGGAAGGCAATGATATAGGAGAGCGGGGTGGGGGAGCACACACACACACACACGCACACACACACACACACACACACACACACACACACACCAACACACACATACACACGCACACACACACACAACACACACACACACACACACACACACACACACACACACACACACACACACACACACACACACACACATATATATAGATATATTAATAGATAGATAGATAGATAGATAGATAGATAGATAGATAGATAGATAGATAGATAGATATATAGATAGATAGATAGATAGAATAGATAGATAGATAGATATAGATATAGATATAGATATAGATATAGATATAGATAGAGATAGATAGATAGATATAGATATATAAATAGAGATAGAAACAGAAATGGAGAAAGAGAGAGAGAGAGAGAAAGGAAGAGAGAGAGGAGGTAAAGAGAAGCTATTCCATCTGGCCCCCCCCCTGCGGGCTCCCTATGCTACCCCCGTCCCCCGCCCCCAATCACCACAACCGCTGTCTCCCTGACCCTAAAAGCCTTTTGATGCCTTTGTCATTATATAACAGATGCCCGGCGAAAGCAAAGGTTTCCATTTGATCAGTCTGTCTGTCAGTCTGAGAGAGAGTGGGGTGGAGAGGGGGTGGGAGTAAGGGGGGTAGGGGTGAAGTGGGGATCAAAAGGCACTGCTCGCTGGATAATGCTCGAGTTTAGTTTGTGCCTCTCGGACACAGGCACGGACGCAGACACACACTCACACACATATATACATATACATACATATATATATAAATATATAATATATATATATATATATATATATATATATATATATATATATATATATATATATATATATATATATATATGTATATATATATATATATATATATATATATATATATATATATATATATATATATATATATATATATATATATATATATATATATATATATATATATATATATATATATATATATATATATATATATATATATATATATATATATATATATATATATATATATATATATATATATATATATATATATATATATATATATATATATATAATATATATATATATATATATATATATATATATATATATATATATATATATATATATATATATATATATATATATATATATATATATATATATATATATATATATGTATTATTATATATATATATATATATTATATATATATATATATATATATATATATATATATATATATATATATATATATATATATATATATATATATGTATGTATATATATATATGTATATATATATATATATATATATATATATATATATATATATATATATATATATATATATATATATATATATATATATATATATATATATATAAACTCGCACATATATTCTTGATATTTTGGAAGAGACTGCCAAGTGACATTTTGGAATGATTAATGTGGGGAAGTAAGTTCAGGTTACTATATTTTATCTTTGGATTCTGGATGCGTAATTCCATGTTGCATAAGATATTATTGAATGACAGAACAACATAACCATTTGATTTCCTTTCATATTACAGAATCTGAATACAGAACATTTTAACCTGTACTTTTTTATTTATTTATTTAGTGTAATTTCCCTGTCAGTAGTAATCCATCATATCTAGTTATCCTCTCTTAATTAATTCGTCTATTTTTTCACTTTAAAGTAAAACATGGAGCAAGAATGATAACGATGATTTAGGAGAGATAATACAGGAAGAAAAAGGAGAGGAGTCCAATAAATGAAACAGAATAAAAAAATGTAAATAAAACACACATGAAAGTAAAATAAATGAACCAACAAAAACAATAAAAAATGAAAAACAAATGGACTAAAGATGGAGAACGCTAAGTCAAATTGGAAATTGGCAGAAAAAAAAACAAACATTACAAACAACGAAATACAACGAAAGCGTTCATCATAAACCAAATCCGATACAGTACGAAATGATCTAATACAAAGACTAGTATGATAGTAAATATATAATAAAATAACACTATGTAAAAAAAGAGGTAACTATCAATAAACATTCATCACAGAGGTCAGAATGCACATGTTCCAAATGTCTCACGCGGATTGCATTGACGTGTTATTTATTTTTGATTGTTTTCCTTTCTTTTACGTTCTTTTGAGC
>NW_020869406.1:226017-236017 GCF_003789085.1 Penaeus vannamei | reverse complement strand
AATAACAATGATGAAAATTATAAATTATAATAATAATGATAATGATAATAGTAATAATGAACATTATAAAGAAAATTATAGTAATAAAAATGATGAAAATCATAAAAAAGATAAAGGTACTACTAATAACAATAATATCAAGAATAAAGGTAACGATAAGATTGTTGATTACGATAACAATAACAATCGAAATTATAACGACTACTATGACACTAAAGAAAATAATGAAAACATCAGTAATCACAATGTTAATGATGGGCGAAATAATGATAATGGCAATAATAACACCAATAGCAATAACAGCAATATTAGTAATAATGATGATAATAACAACAATATAGTAAGGATAATTATAACAAATGTAGTAAGGATAATGATAATAATATCAATAATAATTATGATAATAATAATGATAATGATAGTGGTGATAATAACAATAATAATACTGTAATAATGATAATAACACTAACATTAGTAATTATAATATTGGTGAAAATGATATTGATAATGGAAATAGTGAAGATCACTATTATTAGAATAATAATAACAATATAAAGAAAACAACAATAAAAAAATCTATGCATATGTTAGCTGTTCGATAAACTTTTTATAATACCCCACATTCTCCTCCTCCCTCCCTCCTCCTCACCCCATCATCTCTACTTTCTCCCCTTCCCTCCCTCCTTCCTTCATCCCCTTTCCCTCCCTCTCCCCTTCCTCTCGCACTGTCTCCCCTTTACCTCTCCCGTCCTCCCTCTTTCTCTCTCCCTCCCTCATTCCTCTTTCTCCCCTTCCCTCTCCCCTCCTTCTTTCCTCTCTCTCTAAACATCTCCCTTCCTCCGTTTCATCTCTTCATTCTCCCCTTCTCTCTCACTCACTCCTTTCTCTTTTTTCTTACAATCAATTACTTTTCTTCACTCCTCCTCCCTCTCACATTTCTCTCTCTCTCTTCTTCTCCATCCCCTCTCCCTTCCTCCGTTCCCTCTCTCCTCCTCCTCTTACTCCCTTATTCCCTCTCATTTTTCTTTCATCCCCCTGTTCTTCTCTCTTCCGTCCACCCCCATACCTTAGTTCCTCCTTCCCTTCTTTCTCCCCTTCCTCTCTATCTCTCCATTCCCCCTCCTCTCTACCCTTCCCAGATCTCCCTGCTCTCTCTCTCTCTCTCTCTCTCTCTCAGCATCTGTTTATCCCTTTCCCTCCTTCAATCCTCTCTCCCCTCCCTAATCCTCGACTCACCCTCTCCCTTTCCCTCTACCGACCCCCTTAACCTCCCCTTCCCCTTATCTCACCCTCAGGAACCACACCCTTGAACCCCCTCCCCTTATCTCCCCCTCCCCTTCCAACTCCCCCTCCCCCTCCTCCCTCTCCTTCCCCCTCTCCCCTCCCCAGCCCGAACCACATAACATTCTAAATGTAAATGATCTTCGAAGTGGAGGGAAAGGCTGAGTGGGGGTTGGGGGGGGGGGGGGGCGCACTCCCAAGGATGGAGAAATATCCAGAAGAAATTGTTTTCGTATGTCACAAGTCGCTTCTGAGTCTCTTCCTCTCTCCCTCTCTTTCTGTCTCTCTCCTTCTCTCTCTCACCTCCAGCGGAACGAAAGGACATATGGACGAGGAAAACACTGCAGGAGCAATAGGATTTACGACCTTACCGACGCAGAAGTCTGTTGGCTGTGGCACAGAGGGTGTTGTCCTGCCTCATTTTGTTTGATTACCCGCGAGATCGAGTCTTCTCTGTCCGCTGGGTACGAGGAGAGCGAATTCACACACATGCGCACACACCTACTCAAACACACACACACACACACACACACACACACACACACACACACACACACACACACACCACACACACATACACACTTGCATGGCCAAGCTTAGACAAACAAGCATTTAAAGAGAGAAGCGGCCCAAAGACACAAAAAAATCCACCGACAATATGTGTATCATTTTGTATATATAGATATAACTATATTCATACACCTTTATATCTATAGTTATCTACATATCTATCTCTATCTATCTAGATTATTTATATAATATATAATATATATATTTATATATATATATATATATATATATATAATATATATATATATATATATAANGGGGGGGGCTGGCCTGGTCGTGGCGCTCCGTCGCGACACGAGCTGAGAAAGTGGTGGTCGTGTTGTGTCTTACAGACGACGACCTTCAACTTGCTTGGCCCGCAGGATTTCTCTCTGTTCGTACTCCTTTTAACTCCGCCTCCTTTCTCTCCCTTGCAGGTAAGTACTTGGCTGACCCCCTTTCCGCGCCGCCCCGCGAGCCGAGGCGCTGCGGGGCGAAGCGGGGAGCGGTTCCCCCGTCGTCGGCGAGGGCCGCTCCGGGTCCGCACACGGAACGTCGTGTAAGTTGTAGCACGAATGAATTAGCAGCGGCCGCTGGCATGTCCGCGCGTGTGAGCGAGTGTGTGTCCGCGCTCGCGGGTGCGTGCGTGCGTACGTCGGTTGGGAGCAGCTAGAGTTGCCCGGCGTGGCGGCGGTGTGGTGTTGGTGTGGAAGCAGTTGGTGATAGAGCCGGGTGTTCGCCGCCGCCGTCGCGTCGCTCCTCCGTCCGCCCCCTCGCGCCCTCGCGCCGACCCCTCCCGTGGGTGCCCTTGGCGCTCTGTCGCCTCGCCCTTCCTCGTGGCTGCCGGAGCCTCCTGCCGCAGGGACCCGAGTCGCGCCCCGACGTCGCTGGCCCGCCCTCGCCCTCCCCGCCCGCGCCCCTGGGAACGGCGCAAAGGAGGAGGAGGAGTAGGAGGGCCTGGGCGGCTGGAATGCGCCCCGAAGCCCACTGCACGAGGCCTCGGGAAGAAAAGGAAAGCGAGGAGCACTCGGTGATAGCCGTGCGGGGCAGAGGCGCCAGGGCGTGTGTCCCCGCCTGTGTCTGCCCGTACGCACACGTGTCCGTGTACGTGTGTCTTTTATATGTGTGTATGTAAACAGTGCGTGTGTGAACCGAGGATGAAACCATGGGAGCCTGTGTCAGACGAAGAGCAAGGGAAGCCTCCTCCGCGTAGAAGGAGCGTTGTGACGGAACGCGGGAGGATAACGGGCCGCCGCCTCTGCCAGGGCGTCGGGGCGGGACTCCCGACAGGAACTCCGACGTGGAAACGGCGTGGCTCGGGCGTCTCGCCCTCCTGCGGGACCGGAAATCTCTCGCGTGTGAATCCGAAGGAGGCGTCCAACGGTACGAGGGAGAGGGAGAGAGAGAGAGAAACAGACATATACACAGACAGACAGACAGATAGATGATAGACAGACAGACAGACAGACAGACTGACTGACTGTGTATGTGTGTGTGTGTGCGTGTGTGTGTGTGAGTGAATTGGTAAGTGAACGCGTGAGTAAGCGCAGGAGAGCCTGGGTAAGAGTGCGACAAAAGAGAGCGAACAAAGAGTCGCAGGAAGAGAGGCCGAGCGAGCGGACGTCAGAGGCGGCGACCGAGCGAGGAAATCAGATGAAAGGCGGATGAATGGAGGGAAGGCGAGTGTGAGCGAGAGAGAAGGCGCGTGGAATATCTTGAATGAGTCAGAGAATCAGCTGACCGGCGGAAGAGTGGCAGCGCCGAGAGTGAGAATGGGCGGAGTGACAAGTGTGGGATAAATGAGTTGAAGAGGGGAATAGAAGAGAAAGTGAAGGGAAGCCAGCGAACCTGTCTACGCGAAATGGCAGGAAACGCAGCTGAACCACTGAACCTGGAACTGAAGGGAAGAAGTGGTAGAAAGTAAGAGGTAGAAGTGGTAGGAAGGAAGAGCGAACGAATGAGTGGTAGAAAGAAAGAGGGAGGAGTAAGTGGTAGGAAGGAAGAGGGAAGGAATGAGTGGTAGAAAGAAAGAGTGAGGAAAGAAATGATTGAAAAGAAGAGGGAAGGAAAGGAGTGGTAGAAAGGTAGCCAAACGAAATAAGTGGTAGGAATTAAGAAGGAAGGAGTGAGTGATAGAGATGAAGAGGGAAGAAAGAAATAATAGAAAGGAAGGGGAAGGAAATAAGTGGTTGAAAGTAAGAATTAGGGAATAAGTGATAAAAGGGAAGATGGAAGGAATAAGTGATAGAAGGGAAGAGGGAAGGTATAAGTGATGGAAAGGAAGAGGAAGGAAAGAGGAGGTAGGAAGAAAGATGAGAGGAACAAGTGGCAGAAAAGAAGAGGGAGAGAAGTAGAAGATAAGTGAGCGGAAAGAAATGGTAGAAAGTGAGATGGCGGAGAGCAGGGAAGACGAGCCCGTGGTTCAGTGTCCGGAAACGGCGAGGAAGAAGAACACGTGGGAACTTGCGTGCGCACTTGCTTGCTTGCGAGTGCTTGTGAGTGCGTGCGTGCGAGTGCTTGTGTGCGAGTGCTTGTGAATGCGTGCGGGCGGGAATTGAGTTCGAAATTGAGTGGCGATGATGGCGTGAATCCCGCGCGTGACGGTGGAAAAGGGAATATTATGACGTTTCGAAATGTGAGTGATGAGGTGCCGGTGGACGGGAAGTAAGCGAGGATGTGTGTGTGTGTAAATCTCTCTCCCTCTCTCTCTCTCTCTCTCTNATATATATATATATATATATACGGTATATATATATATATAAATATAATATTAAGTGTGTATGTATGCTCTATTTATATGTATACATACACTTCTTGATGATCCAAAACGCACACACGAGCTCCAAACCCGGCTAGCTGGCAATGATCTACAGACGCGGTCGAATAGATCTGTTCTAACAATCTAAGCAAATCGATATTTTCTCAGGGCGCGCTGAGTTGACTGGCTGCCATGATCATTGATCTTTAGAATCAATAACGATAATAAGATCACATAAACACCATTCTATATCTTCACTGTATCCGTCATTTAGCTGTATGATATCTATTACGTGTTGAGATAACCAAACTATAATCCGGTTCAGCTAATTTCTGCATTTTGTTTTTCTTCTCTCTCATAATCAGTCATGATATAAAAAAAGCGCTTTATACGTAATGCTATGCAATTATCTTGCAACCTTTAATATCATTGTATTTATCGTAGAAGTCAGTACGGGACTTTTTTTTTCTTTTTCTTTTTTTTTTTTTTTTTTTTACCACGAACCTACACACAATAAAACCCCATGATTTCAAAGCATTAAACTACTCGCGTCTATGAATTTTGCTCATATGGGTATTAAATTCTTACCAGAACCACGGAACCGAGGAAGGAAGTGAACTAAAACACACACCCGGCAGGAAGAATGTGATCGAAAACTATAATGAAAACCCAAATGACGGAACAGCTTCGAAGCTTGCGGGTTCAGAAACGGTGATCTTTGGTCTCCGTCTTATCCTGCGCCTCGGAATGTGGTCTCTGGGGAATGGCTCTGCAGACCTTTGAGGGAAATCGCTTTTGCTCAAATAGACATGTTCTTTGGCCGGGGCATGCGTGCTTCCGGATAATCAGCCAGTTATTTGTCTAATTCACGGCTAATGGTTATGCTGTTTGCACTGGCTCCGGGGCGTGCTGGGGTTAAGGGGGTAATGATAGTTAACTTGGGTGATAATCAATGGTAATGATTACTTATTATGAGTGTGTATATCAGCATTAGTAATGTCTAATTTCGAGGATGATATGATCAGCTGTGTATTTTTGCTTCGTTCACCTTTACTCGCCTACATTTTTTTCTTTTTCTTTTTTATGGTGGTTCAGCTGTTTCTAAAATGTGAAATGGATATGAAGTCATCTGCTCTGGGAAAGTAGTGTGAACATGGAAATAATTAGATAATAAGTTCCTTTCTCTGTTTTTTCTTTCTTCTCCCACTCTCCCTCTCTCTCTCTTTCTCCTTTCTCATTCTCTCTCCTCCTTCTCTCGCTCTCCCTCCCCCCATCTCTTCTCGTCTCCTCTATCTATTCTATCTATCTCTCTTCTCTCTTCTCTCTTCTCTCTCTCTCTCTCTCTCTCTCTCTCTCTCTCTCTCTCTCTCCTCTCTCTCTCTTCTCTCTCTCTTCTCTCTTCCCTCTCTCTCTCTCTCTCTCTGCTCTCTCTCTTCTCTCTCTCTCCTCTCTCTCTCTCTCTCTCTCTGTCTCTCTGTCTCTCTCTCTTCTCTCTCTTTCTCTCTCTTCCTCTCTCTCTCTCTCTGTCTCTCCTCTGTTCTCTCTCTCTTCTCTCTCTCTCTCTCTCTCTCTCTCTCTCTCTCTCTCTCTCTCTCTCTCTCTTCTTCCTCTCTCTTCTCTCTCTCTCTCGTTCTCTCTCTGTCTTTCTTCTCTCTCTCCTTCTCGCTTCTCTCTCTCTCTCTCTCTCTCTCTCTCTCTCTCTCTCTCTCTCTCTCTCTCTCCTCTTCTCTCTCTCTCTCTCTCTCTCTCTCTCTCTCCTCCCCTCCTCTTCCTCCCCTCCCTCCGATCTCTCTTTTCTTCCCCTCTCTCTCCTCTCTCTTAAAAGATGAGAAAAAAAAAAAACACAGTAAACCTTAGGCAATATGTTGCTTAGCGTTAGTTCAGTGACTGCCTCACTTGACATGGGAAAGCTGTCTGTCTGTCTGTCTGTCTCTCTCTTTCTTCCTCTCTCCCTCTTTCTCTTTCTCCCTCCCTCTCTCTCTGTCTCTCTCTCTCTCTCTCTCTCTCTCTCTCTCTCTCTCTCTCTCTCTCTCTCTCTCTCTCTCTCTCTCTCTCTCTCTCTCTCTCTCTCCTCTCTCTGTCTCTCTCTCTCTCTCTCTGTCTTCTCTCTCTCTCTCTCTCTCTCTCTCTCTCTCTCTCTCTCTCTCTCTCTCTCTCTCTCTCTCTCTCTCTCTCTCTCTCTCTCTCTCTCTCCTCTCTCTCTCTCTCTCTTCTTCTCTCTCTTCTCTCTCTCTCTCTCTCTCTCTCTCTCTCTCTCCTCTCTCTCTCTCTCTCTCTCTCTCTCTCTCTCTCTCTCTCTCTCTCTCTCTCTCTCTCTCCTCCCCTTCCTCTTCCTCCCTCCCTCCGATCTCTCTCTCTTTCTCCCCCCCCCTCTCTCCTCTCTCTTAAAAGAGAGAAAAAAAACACAGTAAACCTTAGGCAATATGTTGCTTAGCGTTAGTTCAGTGACTGCCTCACTTGACATGGAAAAGCAAGTGAAAGGAAAGAGAAAAACGAGCGAGAGAGAAAGGAAAAAAACTTTCATAAATCTGGCCGTGATTTGTACCGGAAAAAACGGAAGTTCCATCACCATTATCATTACCATGTCACTTGCATTAGCCACCGGGAGCAGGAATGGTTTAAATTGAATATCATCGTTATCAAAGCAGATTCACTAGAACTTCTGCTAGTCGTCGAGAGATGTATTACACAGATTAGAGGCAATTTACAGGTATTAGATTTGCAGTCTGTTGTTAGAACACAGTGGTAAATATTATGCAGCACTAGAATTATTGTTTCTGATTAGTATGGACATGAAGCTTTGTGTCTGTGTGTGAATGCATGAATGAGCTTTTTGTCTGAATGTAAGAGTATGCATGAGTGTGCATGTTTAAGTGCATGGACGTGCATGAATGTATCTTTGTGTGTATGTTCGATATCAAGGTAGAATATACCAATATATGGATATGCAAATATTAGAATACCTGATAACTATAGGCGCCCATGTACCTGTGTATAAGCATATGTGTGTATTACAAGTCATCCATCATCAAGAACACACACAACACAGAAAAGCCTTCACCCTCAGTCAAGACATCACAGTCTCGTAAACAGCCACTCGGCACCAAGTTATACATCTGCATATGCCAACCCGTGTAATTATTACTCACGTGGCATTCCCTGTGTGTTTAGTGGCCCAACCCTGTAATTAATGCGTTTCGTAATTGTGAGATATTCACGACGCTAATGGTAATCCTTCGGTCCTCCTCTCCGCTCGTTTGTCATGGTTATCGTAGAGAAAGTGAGTGAATTGAATGAACTTCGATACCGTTCATAGTGGCAGATCTGATGCTCGAGGTTTTTGTGGACGGAACGTGAGGTGGATGTTATTTTTGTCTATATCTTATGTTTTTGTTTGTTTAGATGTGTATTTATGTGTTCATTTGATCATTTATTAATTTTATTGTTGAAACGAGAGGTGGATTTTTTGTTACAATTCTTGTTACATATCTTTATTTATTAAGATATTCATGTCTTTGTTAATCTATTAATTCTCCCATTTATTTATCTAATCTATCTATTAGTTATCCATTCAATTATCTTCTCAGCTATATGTCTCTTTACGTATTTATCATCCTTTTTATTACGAATCTCTGATAGTATCACGTGTGAACAGTTTCATTGGCTGTGAACTGCACTGTATATCTCGGCGTTCAGCGGGGAGGTAATGAAATCATCATCGCTAATTAATGATGTTGTGTGAGTAACTGGCTTTTATATGCATGCTCGTTCTATGACTCCTCTTCCGCAATGAGCGTTTATTCTCCTGATTAAAAGATTGGTGTTGTTATTAATTTCATTATTGCTATTTTCTACCTAATGAGAATGAGGGGCAGCGAGAGAGAGAGAGAGAGAGAGAGAGAGAGAGAGAGAGAGAGAGAGAGAGAGAGAGGAGAGAGAGAGAGAGAGAGAGGAGAGAGAGAGAGAGAGAGAGAGAGAGAGAGAGAGAGAGAGAGAGAGGGAGTGGAGGGAAAGAGAGAAAGACAGAAGAGAGAGAGAGAGAGAGAGAGAGAGAGAGAGAGAGAGAGAGAGAGAGAGAGAGAGAGAGAGAGAGAGAGAGAGAGAGAGAGAGAGAGAGAGAGAGAGAGAGGAAGAGAGAGAGGGGGAGAAAGAGATAGAGAGAGAAAAAAAAAAAAAAGAGAGAGAAGAGAACAAACAGACAGCCTCTGTACCATCAAATATTTCATTTTCTTTTCCCCCTCATTCCGCTCTCCCCACCCTATCTAGATTCCTTCGCCTCACCTTTTTAATTAGCTTAATGAACAACCCCCCCCCCCAACCTACCCGTTTTCTTCTTTAGTCCGCCTCCTCTGATGCCCTAACACCTGCCACCCCCCTACCCCCAGCCCTCCCCCCCTCCTTACCACTTCACATTCCATCCTCTACCCTCATGATCCTTCTCCCCCCCCCCCCCTTCCTACCCAAGCTCCCCCTCAACCTTCCCCCTCCAACTTCCATCCCCTACCTATTGCGCCCTCTGCTTACCCCTCCACATTCCACCCTTATCCGACGCACCCTCCACCTTACCCTCATTTCACCCCTTCCTTCCTCCGCCCCATCCCCCAACACCCTCCTCCTTCCACTTCTATCCTTACCTTTTCACCTCTTACTCTTCCTTCCTCACCCTCTATCTCTTCTTACCCATTTCTCCCTACGTCCCCATCCACTTCTACCCATTCTTCCGTCATCCCCAACCATTACCCCTTTCTCCTTCTTACCCATACGTCCTTCACCTCTTTCATCCCTTCATTCCTTCGAGTTTGCCCTTATTCCTTTTACATTTTACTTTTTCCTCCTTCCTCTCCTATTCTTACACCTTTAACCCCTTCCTCCACTAACTTCCTCCTTCAACTCCTTTACACTCCCCCCCATCCTCCCTCCACCTTAACTCTCACCCCATCCTCCCCACACCCAGACCCTCCCACGTCCCCCCTCCACCCCGACCCACCCATATCCTCCCCCTACCCTGACACCCCATCCTCCCTCTGCCCCCCCATCCTCCCTCCACCCTGACCACCCCCATCCTCCCCTCTGCCCCTCCCCCATCCCTCCCTCCACCCTGACCCACCCCGATCCTCCCCTGCCCTGACCACCCCCATCCTCCCTCCACCCTGCCCCTCCCCCAGCCCCTCCACCCTCCTCTCCTACCCCTCGACCTCCCACCCGTTACCCCCCCCCTTTTCCTCGGGGCGTGATTCGAGGTTGTAGAGTCCCGCCTCCTGATAACTACCTCCATGACTATAATTAGCTTACATAATCACCCAGTTGTTAGGATAGCCTCACCGTGAAGCCGCCGCGGTAATCCAACCCTTATGGGATAATCAGGGTTTTATTGGATATGTGTTTGCTATTGATATGGGAATTAAATGGTGT
>NW_020869406.1:212576-213937 GCF_003789085.1 Penaeus vannamei | reverse complement strand
CACACAAAGCACACATTCACAACATATATATTGTATGTATATGCATTTATATGTATATATGTATGTATGGTATGTATGTATGTATGTATAGACACATGTATAGCATGTGTGTGTGTGTAAATGTATACATATATAATATAAATATATAAATAATATATATATGTATATATATATATATATATTATATATATATATATATAATAATATATAATATATATATATATATATTATATGTGTGTGGTGTGTGTGTGTGTATACAATATATATAAATGATATATATGTATAGTATTATATATATATAATATATAGTATATATATATATATATATATAATATATATATATATATATATATACTATATATATATATACTATAATATATAAATATAGTATAATTACATATAGTGTATATACATTTTTTCAATTATCTTTTCTCTTTTTGGTCTTCTTAATACATATCTGAAAATAATCCTGTATGAATAACTGAGTGGTGTTTGGTATTATATGTTTTTAGTGCCAAAGATTTCCTTGGCGTTGTAAAATATGTACAATGTTCTGTAAATAAAAACTAAAACAATCGATTTTGTGTCAGTGGAACCTCAATGACCATCCAGATACCTCTGTGATAGATGTTGCTAAATGAGTAAAAAAAAAAAAAAAAAAAAGAAAAAGATAGATGGATGAGTGAATAGTTTAATGAAGTAAAATGGATGTGATAATACAATAGATTTTGATGGAGGATTGATGATATTATTGATATCGATTACTAATATGATGATGATAGTTAAAAGGATAAATTTAATGACAGCAATGATGGTGTAAATAGGAATGTGAATATTGATGATATCATAAGAGCAATGAAAATAATATTAACAAGGACAATAATCATAACGACATTACCAATCTTTACGAGGATAAAGATCATAACAATGATAACAAGGTAATAACAGTATGATGGCATAAAACAAACATAATAAAGATGACAACTACCATGATAATAACCTTAGTTGCGGCGATGTCAATAGTAAAAATAACAAAACAGCAACAACAGTAATGATAATATTAGAAATAATATAATATTGATTATAACAAGCACGATAACAGATGTAGCAATAACAATAATGACACTGATAATAGTCCATGATAGATAAAAATTAATAGCAACAACAACAAAAACAATATCAATAATAATAAAAGTAATAGACGGATAATGATAATGAATATAATAATAATGATGATGATAATAATAGATAAAAAGGATATCAATAATTATAATGATAACAATAATAATAATAATATTAATGATAATAATAATGATGATGATGGAGGTGATAATGATATAGATAATATAATAATAATAACG
>NW_020869406.1:163480-168480 GCF_003789085.1 Penaeus vannamei | reverse complement strand
GCCAGAAGTTAGATAGGAACTTCGACCATTTTGACATCGGTTTGGACACTTTATGGCGCTTTATGGCATCGTGTGTTCTCTGAGTTGCCAGTGTCTTTATTATTCTTGGGGATTTTAGGATGAAGGTTTATCATGTTACAGATTTTTTTTTTTCATTTTTTTTTTAATTTTCATTTTTTTTTCTTTAAATCTGATCACTCAGATATTCTCGTGGAAATATGAGAAGAGGGAGAGAAAAAAAGAGAAAAAGGGACTAAAACATGAAAAAGAAATAATACGTTACGAAGGAAGGAAAAACAGGTGATTAGGATAACTTTCATAATTATCTTAATAATCATCATAATAACTATATATCAATCATCATATAACTATCATAATCATTCTTAATGATTATCATGATAACTATCATAATCACTCTTAAATCATATTTCAAACAAACTATCATAATATCTTATTCATAAATAACTATCATAATCATAATCATATACCTAATCATAATATCTTATATAATCATCATAATAACTATCATAATCATCTTATTGACTTCTACTTCCAATTTTAATTACTTGTTCTACTTACATGACATTAGCTTATTAACATTCACTCGCATATTTACTTGCAAATCTCTTCATAAACGAACAGGTTGTTGATGTTTGCCTTTTCAACTTGCAACATACAAGTAGGTCGTGTCATTCTTGACTTTAAAATGGAAGTCAACTTGCAACGAAGTCTTGCAATATCTTTGAGAAGTTTGTGTTGAGATGGATATTAAAAAAGTAATTAATCTGCCTGATTTTTAAAAATTGTTTAACGTAGTAGTAGTATGGTGTTATGTGGCTGTAATGGCGCGCTTGTTGTGATCCATAATTGAGATGAGAGAAGCAGAGACGAGAGAGACAAGATATACTCAGCATAAGACTAGATAGATACGCATGATAAGAATTACGATAAGAATAGATAGATATAGATAGAAGACTGCGGCAGGTGGAGAAGACAAGACAGAGCACGATAGAACAGACGAAGCGAAGGAGGGACAACGAGGAAAAACACGAGAGGGAAAGAAGCCGGAAAAGAAAGAGAGAGGGAGGGAAAAGAGGCGAAAAACAGAGAAAGAGAAGAGAACAAGAGAGAAGAAGCCGAAAATGAGAGAGAGCGAAAAAGAGAGACCCGAGCAGATAACGAGAGAGAAAGCGAAAAAAGAGAGAAGGAGCCGAAAAAAAGAGCGAGAGGCAGCGACAAAAGAAGAGAAAAAGAGCGCAAGACGAGAGAAAAAGAGCGAGAGAGAGCAAGAGGAAGAATAAAGACGAGAGAGAAAAGAGCGAGAGCCGAACGAGAAAAGAGCAAACAGAGAACAGTCGAGAAAGAGAAAAAGCAAAGGAGAAGAAGCAGAGCAGAGCGAGAACGCCGGAGCAAACGAGAGGAGGACGATGCGAGCGGAGAACGAACAGGATGAGGCAAAGAGAGCAGGAAGAGACGAGCGAGCTGAGCGAGAAAGCGAAGAGAGAACAAAGAAAGAAAGAAGAAGAGAAGACGAAAGAGAGAGAGAGAGAGAGAGAGAGACCGAGGAGTGTGATCACATCGAATGTGACAAAAACCCGCCGACGATTGGTCGCAACGAAAACACCAGCAACGCTGCAAGAAAGGCCAAGCATTTTAACGTTACTCGGACTAACCATTTATCCACTCGTTTCGGGCCGACGAGAAAGGAGGAAAAAGGAAGGCAGGGAAGGGAGCGAAGGAGAGCACAGACAAGGATTGGAGAAAGGCGGATAAAATGAAGGTTGGCGCGACGGGAGGGACGAGAAAAGGAGGAGGAAAGGAAAGTAGGGAAGGAGGAAGGAGAAGAAGGAGAAGGAAGAGGATGGAATGGAAAGACGGGATACTGAACGTTGGGGAGAATGAGGGGTGGGGGACGGAGAAAAGGAGGCAGGAAGGAAGAAGGCCGAAGGAGGAAGAAGGCACCGGGAATCTGGAAGAAAGACGGCATAACTGAGGTTGGGAGAGAGGGGTGGGGGAGGAACATCGGGAGCGCGGGGAACAGGAAGGAGGAGAAGGAGGACCACACGCAAGGAAGAAGAAAGAGAGAGGAAAAAACCGGAAGAAAGGCGAGAAGGAATTGGAGGAAGACGGGATTACTTGAAGGTTGCGGAGTATAGGGGATGGGGGTACGGATGAGGTAGGGGAAGGAGAGAAGGAGGGACAGTACGCCGACAAAAGGAACGAAGGAAGGAGGAAAGGAAGAAGGGAGAGGAATAGGCGGACAAGACACAGCGCGATACTAGACGCCGCATTGGGGAAGAAGGATGGGGAGGACGCAGAGGAGGAGGAGCGGGGGGGGAGGAAGGAAGGAAGGAGGGAAAGGAGGGAAGAAGGAAGGAAGGAAAGGAGGATTGAAGGAAAGGCGGATAACTGAAAGGATATGGGGAGAGAGGTGGGGGACGAGAAACAGGAGGAAGGAAGGAAAGAGGGAAGAGAGGAAGACAGGAAGAGGATTGAGGAAAGACGGGATAACTAGAAAGGATTGGCGGAGAGGGGTCGGCGGACGAGATGAGGGAGGGGGACATAACGGAGCAGCGACCAGGGAAGGGAAGACGCAGGAAAGACACGGAAGCAGGAACGGAGGACCATAGAGCACGCACGGGCAGGAGGATTTCGGCAAGGAAAGACGATCACCTGAGAAAGGTTGGGGACCCATCCCCAGAGGGTGGGGAGGAGGCGAAACTGGGACACACCAGACAAACCAAAACACAGCCGCCACGACACACGGCGGCGACGGAGGGGAGAGGAAAGACGCAGAACCAAGGAGGAAGGAAGAAGGAACGAGCGATTGGAGGAAAACGGGACTACTGAAGGTTTGGCCAGGAGTACGCGTAGGACCACTGGGGGCAGAGGGAGGAGGGGGGGAAAGCGAGGGAAGGTCCGAGAAAAGGACGAAGGAAGAGGATTTGGAGGAAAGACAGGGATATAGCTGAAGGTTGAAGGAGACACAGGGTGTGGGGGAGAGGCAGGCGGGATCGCGGGGGAAGGAGGAAGGAGGGAACGGAGGATCACCTGAAGGAAAAAGGATAAGGATTACGGCCAGAGCACAGACGGCGACCTCTGGGCGTTGACGGGAGACAGACGAGGGAGGAGGCCACGGGGGGCGCGCCCGACCCCCCACGACGCAACAACAACCGGGCGCAGCCCCGCTCCCTGGAGGAAGAGGCAAGGAGCGAGCAAGGAAGGGACGAACAGAAGAAAGAAGAGGACTGAGCAGAGAAAACGACGAGCGATACTCGAAGTTGAGGCGAAGAGGGGGCGTAGAGCGCGGATGGGCGCCAGAGCGACGCCACGTAACCGAAGGAGGGCGTTTCAGGGAGGGGAGAGCGGCCGTGGACTATTAGGGGAAGGAGGGCGCTCAGCGGGAGAAGAGGGGCGAGAACACTGGCAGGAGCGAGAGCTGGGAGAGGGGAGACGGGAGGAAGAGGGGCCAGCGGGTTAAGGCATAAGGGACGACCGGGGGAGCTGCACCTCACCCAAGGAGGGGCGGAAAAGGGGGTCGGAAGGCGAAGGCACCTACCACACCGCGAGGGAGGGGGGACGCGAGCAAGAAAGTAGCTAACGATTTTTCGTCAATCTTAGTGGTTTTTAGACATGATTTTAACAGTCAGTGTAAATTGTACCAATACTTTTATGCATTTCTCCACATACACTTTCTTCTCACCTCTTCTCCTTGATTCTCTATCTCTCCATTCCTTCATCTTTGCCCATCCGATTCCACTCACTTTCACCACACTAGCCATCACTTTCTTTTGCTCTCTCCCGCTATTATCTTCTACTCTTTACTATCTATACATTTCCATACTATTTCTAACATCTACTTCGTTTTCTCAATATCTATCACTCTCTCGTATACAATTCACAATACAATCCCATACCCCCTCCCACTACCACCACCAATTCACATCTTTTCGCCAAAAACATCCTCAAACAACCAACACACTCATCTACTTTCCCAACCATCCCTCCAACCTTGTCTCTTTCTTCCCTATCTCGTTTCAACCCTTCCACCTCCCTCATATTTTTATCCTCCTCTCCTCTCCCTCTCGGTCTTATTCCTACACCTTCCCACCTCCCAATCTCGCTCTTCTCACCCTCCATACACCCACTTACACCACCTATCAACCCTACACTCCTCTCCTCCTTTCCAACAATGTCACACCATCTCCCTCTCAATCATCTCTCTATCCCCTTTAACCAACCTCTCCTGTCTCTCTTACCTCAGTCTCACCCCTAATAACTCCACCACTCCCACCTTACTCTCTTCCATTCCTACTCCTCACCCTTCCCACCATATCCCTCTCAACCTCCCTATACCCCCCCTCACTCCATCTCACATTCCACCATACCCACCACACTCATCTTTTCCTCCCATTCTTAGCACCTCATCCTCTCTCACTCTCTCCCTCTTCCACCCTCTCCCAATCATCCTACTATTACTTCCATCTCCTTACAATCACTCCCTTCCCACACTCCAACCACATCTTCTCCTCCCCCTTCCCACTTTTCTCCCCCCTCTCGCCCACTTTCCCCCCCTTCTCCCCTTCCCCCCTACCCTCTCCTTCCCCCCTTTCCCTCCCTCCTCCCTTCCCCTCGCTCTCGCTCTCCTCCGCTCCCTTCCCCTCTCCCAATTTACTCTATTTCCGCCCCCTTGTGACGTCATAGGAAAGAGGTTTAGCAAGGTTAGAGAGAGGAAGGATAAAAACAGGTGGAGAAAAGAGTTCAGAAGATGAATCCTTTTGTTTCAGGATTTCGGACTGTCATGTTACAGGATGGATGCCAGAGAAAAGAAAAGAGAAAAAAAGGAAAAGGAAGAAAGAGAGAGAGAAAAAAAAAATAAATTGCTATATTAGGAGTAATTCTCGTTTAATTCTATGATAAATCTGCATTTATTGTGAAACCATATCAAAGGGAGTGGGGGAGAAAGGTAGGGAAGGAGGGAAGGAGGGAAGGAGGGAGAG
>NW_020869406.1:143480-158480 GCF_003789085.1 Penaeus vannamei | reverse complement strand
CATTCACCCCCAGGACGAGCTTTCAACCTAACCTAACCTCTACAACCCCCCCCCTCCCCATCCCCTTCCTCTCCTCTCTCACCCCCAACCACCCTTCCTACCATCCGTAAAAACCCGTACAACCCCTCCTCTTCTCCCAACCCCCCAAATTAACCTCCAACCCCACCATCCTACTAAAAAAGAAGAAGAAGAAGAAGAAATAGACGAAGAAGAAGAAGAAGAAGTAAAGAAGACGACGAAGAAGAAGAAGAAGAAAAAGAAGAAGAGAAGAAGAAATGAAGAAGAAGAAGAAGAAAAGAAGAAGAAGAAATAGACCACCCCAACCTCCCCTCCCCTCCCACCTCCACCCAACCTCCCCGCCCACCCCCCCCCCCACCACTACCCCACAGAACCTCCTCCTTCCCCGGACAATCTTTTTTCTGACCTGAAACAGGAACACTAAACACTGGGTCGTCCCGTGACCTGACATGCGACGGGGACACGGAGAGAGATTGTACGTCGCCTCTTGGCCATGTTGCTCTCTCTCTCTCTCTTTCTCTCTCTCTCTCTCTCTCTCTCTCTCTCTCTCTCTCTCTCTCTCTCTCTCTCTCTCTCTCTCTCTTCTCTCTCTCTCTCTCTCTCTCTCTTGTCCTTCTGTTGTCTGGCTGTCTGTGTCTGAAAGGAGAGAGGAGAGGAGAGAGGAGAGGAGGGAGGAGGAGGGAGAGAGAGAGAGAGAGAGAGAGAGAGAGAGAGAGAGAGAGAGAGAGAGAGAAGAGAGAGAGAGAGAGAGAGAGAGAGAGAGAGAGAGAGAGAGAGAGAGAGAAGAGGAGAAGAGAGGGAAAGAAACAGAAAACAAAGACAAAGAAAAACAAAAGACAAAAAAAACAATACAAGAAAAAAAAAGTAACACAACCAAAAAAAGTAACACAACACCCCCCCCAAAAAAAAAAAAAAACACACACACACAAAACAGCAAGAAAGAAAAGAAAAAAAAAGAAAGAAAAAAAAGAGAGAAAGACCCCGGGATCAAAAAGACACGATACCAGTCACTCTACCTTTGAACCAGGACGACAAAGCCACGACAAAGCTTACACGTGTTCCCAAGCCATCAAAGACAAACCGCTATCTTACCTGGAAGAAGAAATGAGAAAGAAGATTAATAATAATAATAATAATAATAATAATAATAATAAAAAGTAAATAATAATAATAATGATAATGGTAATAATAACATAAGTACTACTACTAATACTACTACTTCTACTACTACTACTACTACTACTACTAAAAAAAATAATAACACCAATAACAATACTGATGATGATGATAATAACAATGACAGTGATAATAATAATAATGATCATAACAATAATGATAAAAATGATAATAACAATAATAATAACATTAATAATCACAATAAAAATAACAAACAGAATAATGATAATCACAACAATAATAATAACAATGATAAAAATGATAACAGCAGAAGAGCAGCAACATAAGCCATAACAATACAATAATAATAAAAAAAAAAGAATACGACTGAAATTACAAAGATAAAAAAAACGACAACAAACCACAGCCGCTAACAACAACAACAACAAACAGCAACAATCATGAGAACAAAAACAATTACACCAACATTACCACCGGATACTATCCCTATTATTAATACAACACAACAACCGAAGCTGTACTTTGAACAATCTCCCATGGTTAAAGATGCAGAACAGAAACGAAACGGAAAAAGACATTTACCCCCCCCCCTCCCCCTCCCCTCGTCCCTTACCCCACCCTCACCATCAAAGAAAGAGAGAGAGAGAGAGAAAGAAAAAGAAAAAACTTTCGGTCTCATGATCAAGTAATACAAAAGCCTTGCTGGAAATTCCTCCTCACTTCTTAAATAATAACAGCAACAACAACAATAATAATAACTATAAAAATAAAAACAGCAACAACAACAATAATAATAACAACAATAAAAATAAAAATAAAAGTTTTCATTCATTAACAATTAAACCTCTAACAGGCAAGTTAAAAAAATAATAATAATAAAATAAAAAATAAAGAATGGACGATGAGAGAGTGGAAGAGGGGAGGGACGAGAAGAAGGAAAAAAAACATGATGGGAGAGTGAAAGAGAAGTACAAGGGGAGGGAGAAGAGGGAGCAAAAATGATGATCACAGGATTCTCAAGTAATAACGAGAAGACGAAAAGTTTTTCTTAATCACTTTTTCCAACACTTTTTTTTTTAATCTTCCTTTCGACTCGCTTTCTCTCTTATTCCCCTGTCTGTCCACCTCCCTGTTCACATTGAGAAAAACATGTAATTCCTTTCATTTCCTGTAATGTAAATATATATCTGTAGCAGGAAAGATCTAGAGAGAGAGAGGAGAGAAGAAGAGAGAGAAGAGAGAGAGAGAGAGAGAGAGAGAGAGAGAGAGAGAGAGAGAGAGAGAGAGAGAGAGAGAGAGAGAGAGAGAGAGAGAGAGAGAAGTGAGAGAGAGAGAGAGAGAGAGAAGAGAGAGAGAAAGCGAGAGAGAGAGATGAGGAGAGAGAGAGAGAGAGAGAGAGAGAGAGAGAGAGAGCGATGAGGAGAGAGAGAGAGAGAGAAAAGAGAGAGAAGAGAGAGAGACCCTACAAAACATATACATACATACATGAATATATACATGCACAAACCCACACGCAAACATTTCTGCAACATACACAAATAAATAAATACATACACCACACACACAACACACACACACACACACACACACACACACACACACACACACACACACACACACACAGACACCTCACCCACCCCACACAACCCTCACCCTCACCCTCACACACACACACACCCTCCCCTCACCTCACTCACACAACACACACACACCCTCACCCTCACCCTCACACACACACGCACACATTTCCCGTAAACATTCCTTAAAAGGATTCCTCAGGCCAAAGGGGTTTCCGTCGGCTCCTGAGGGGCCGAGTACATGGATTCGCACAACATTACTCAGGTGGAGGTGAAGGAGGAGAAGAAGGGGAAGAGAGGAAAGGGGAGGGACAATGGAAAGAAGAGGAGGAGGAAGGGTGGAGAAGAAGGAGGATGGGGAGGAGGAAAAAGGGAGAAACTGGAGGAAGAGAGAGGTGGGAAGAGGAGAGAAGGGGGGTGGGGAGAGGAGGAGGAAGAAGTTGGGGGTGAAGGAGGGAGAAGAAGGGGAAGGGAGGAAAAAGGGGCGGATACATGGAGGTAGAAAGGGGGTGGGAAGAGGAGGGAGGAAGAGGAAGGTGAAGGAGGGGAAGGGGAAGGGGAAGTAGGAGGGAAAAGGGGTGAACATGAGAGAAAGAATGGGGAGGGAGAGAGGAGGAGTCAGGTGAGAGAGGAGGGGGCAATGGACGAGGGTTGAAGAGGAGCATGAGGAAAAGAAGGTCAGAACAAGAAGACTAACACAGAAAAAAGAGAAGTAAAAAAGTAGAAAAAAAAAGAAAAAAAAAAAACATGAGAGCTGAAGAAAAAAAATATGTCCTCTGGACTTCTCTCTCCTCTCCCGTCCTTCTCCTTCTCCTCTCCCTCCTCTCCCTCTCCCTCCCCCCCCTCTCCTCTCCTCTCCTCTCCCGTCCTCTCCTACCTTCTCCGCCCACATCATCGGCCACAACTTTCTTGCAAGGCCGTCGGAGGTAGGCGCGCTATACTCCCTTGTGGCGGATGTACTGTCAACACCGCGGCCATCTGGAGCGCCCGGGAGGGAGGAGGAGAGGAGGAGGGGAGGAGAGGAGGATGGAGGAGTGAGGAGGAGGGAGAGGAGGATAGGGGGAGTAGGAGGATAAGGGGGAGGAGGCGGAGAGGAGGGGAGGAGGGAAGGAGGAGGAGGAGGAAGCAGAGAAGAAGAAGAAGAAAAGAGAAGGAGAGGAGGGGAGAGGAGGAGGAGGAGGAGGAGGAGGACGGAGGAGAGAAGGAGAAGAAGAAGAAGGAGGGAGAAGAAAAAAAGAAAAGAAAAAGGGAGAGAAAAAGAATAAGAAGGAGAGGAGGGGAGAGGAGGGAGAAGAGAAGAAAGAAGAGAGACGTGAAGGAGATAAACCAAATGAGAGGAGAAGGTGGGGAAACAAGAGAGAAAAATGGAGGAAGAGAAAGGAAGAAGAAACAAGGAAGAGAACAGGAGGGAGGGAAGAGGAGGGGACCGGGCAGGGTAAGGAGACAGGAGACCGCCACAAAGGATTCACACACGCGAGCGAATGTAATTGTATGCACTCTTTGTCTTGGCTTGTGTACCCCTGTCTGTCTGTCTGTCTGTCTGTCTTCTTTATTCACGCACACGTACTCCCCGCCAAGTTGAATACACAAAGGCGTTATTTCCATACATTTCATTCCAAACCTGTCTTAGCTTTGTCTTACGTATAAAACGCCATGTGATGTGAAGTCGGATTTTTTGCTTCACTACCAACAATTTTACGATTTTTTTTTTTGTTTTGTTTCGGTACCAACAATTTTACGATTTTTTTTTGTTTTCTTTTGTTTCGGTACCAACAATTTTACGATTTTTTTTTTTTTTTTGTTTTGTTTCGTACCAGAAAAAATATTTTACACAAAAAATTCTACATTATTGATGTTATTTTCTACTTACATATTTATATCCATAATCATAATTTTTACCCTTATTATCATAATTATTACTGTCACTACATTTATAATTATCAATACGGGTTATTACCGTCATTAACATCATTATCATCACCGCTATTACCATTCTTCCTTTAACGACATCCCCTAATTATCCCCTTCCCTTTCACCCCCTCCCCCCTCTATCCAGCAACTTCCAATCATATTCTGGAATGTACTCAAGACCGGCATAGCGCAAAATGTACTCAACCTCGACACAGCGCGAAATATACTCACACCCGACACACAGCGCAAAATGTACTCAACCTCGACACACAGCGCAAAAAGTACTCAAACTCGACACAGCGCAAAATGTACTCAACCTCGACACACAGCGCAAAAAGTACTCAAACTCGACACACAGCGCAAAATGTACTCATACTCGACACAGCGCAAAAAGTACTCAACCTCAACAGCACAAACCGCGAGAGTACAGAGCGGAAGCAACAGTAATCCTGATCTCATTACAACTACTGTTCATGTACTCTAGTAATATTCACAAAGTGCTTTAACTACATCTACATTAACTTGGGCTCCCCTTCGAGGATCTTCTACCTTCTACCGTACGTGCGAGAGGGAGAGAGAGAGAGAGAGAGAGAGGAGAAGAGAGAGAGAGAGAGAGAGAGAGAGAGAGAGAGAGAGAGAGAGAGAGAGAGAGAGGAGAGAGAGAGAAGAGAGAGAGAGAGAGAGAGAGAGAGAGAGAGATGAAGAAAGAGAGGAAGAGAAGATAAAGAGAATGAAAAGAGGGGGAGATAAAGAGAGAGAGAGAAAAAAAGAGAGAAAGAGAGAAGGGGAGATAAAGAGAGAGGAATGAAAAAGAAAGAGAGCGAGAGAAAAAAAGAGACACTCAACATTGCTATGCAGATGCGAAGAGAGCTGTCTTCGTTGAGGATTCAGCCGGAGTTACCACATACTCTCGGAGATTAAATCTGGCGTCAAATCGGGGTGGGGGAGGAGGAGGGGGAGGAGGAGGAGGGGGGAGGAGGTGGTGATCGGGACGGCATCTGTCGCGGGGCGCCGACTTTCCCCCGACGTCCCCCTGTCACCCGACACCCGACTCCGATGACCCCCACCCCACCCCCCTCACCCCCCCCCCCCACCCTCTCGGCTCGCTTTGGCGCCAACCGCGACGCAAATCGGCAGATAATGACGCCAATTGCCGATCGACTTATGGCGCGAAATCCGAGCCTGCGAATTCCGGTCGGCGAGACAACCGGCGCGGAGCAAACGCCGCAAAATACACCAATTGTCTCATTTGCACGTCTTTCGTCTAACTGTTTATCCTTCGCGAGGGAAAAAAGGAAGAAGGGAAGGATTAAATTCTGGAGACAATGACCTGCAGTCTTGTTGCTCCTGAGCCTCTCTCTGTCAGAGCAAACGCCGCCAAATACACCAATCGTCTCATTTGCACGTCTTTCGTCTAACTGTTTATCCTTTGCGAGAGAAAAAGGAAGAAAGGAAGGATTAAATTCTGAAGACAATGACCTACAGTCTTATTCCTCCTTAGCCTCTCTGTGTCATCTTCTGCGGGAGAGAGAGAGAGAGAAAAAAAAACGATTCGAATGTGTCTCTTTCTTGCCCACTTTCTAGACATTTCGCTTGTTTATCTTCTTGCGTGCCATCTCTCTCGCACACCAACTGTTTGCCTGCATTCCTTCCTTCACTCCCCTCCCTCCTCGCTCTCTCATTCTTTCTCTCTTCTCTTTTCGCTCTTTCCTCTCTGCTCCTTTCTTTCTTTCTTTACATACTATCCCTTTCTCTCTCTCCTCTCTTCTCTCTCTCTCTCTCTCTCTCTCTCTCTCTCCTTCTCTCTCTCTCTCTCTCTCTCTCCTCTCTCTCTCTCTCTCTCTCTCTCTCTCTCTCTCTCTCTCTCTATCTCTCTCTTCCTCCTTCCATCCTTCCTTCCCCCTTCTTCTTCTCCCTACCACCCTCCCCCCCTCTTCTCATTCCCTATCTCATAGTCCCCTTTCCCCTCCCAACTGCTCAAGCGGTAAATCTTAACTTCATGAGACATTATTCTCGATTTATACTCTTTTACTCCCAACCGCCCTGTCACTTTTACTATTCCTTGTGACAAGACGCCTCTAACCTTCGCACCGCAAAGAGAGGGAGGGAGAGAGGGAGAGGGGAGAGGGAGGGACGGAGAAAGGGAGAAAGGGAGAAGGAGAGAGGGGGAGAGGGAGGAGAGAGGGAGGAGGAGAGAGAAGAAAGAGAGAGGAAAGAAAGAGAGGGAGATAAAAGAAAGAGAAAGAGGTTAAAGAAAGAGAGAGAGTAAAGAACGAAAGAAAGAAAAGAGAGAAAAAAGACGGATATCGAAAACGAGAAAAGAAGAGAAGAGAGAGAAAGAGAAACAGACAAAAAAGGAGAGAAACAGCCATCCAGAAGGAGAAGAGAGAAAGCCAGAGGAGCGGTTCCGAAAAGATCTCCCAGGCACCCCCTTGTTCTCGTCCGTATATTAACCCGACAGACAACTCGAACACACGCGCCAAGCTGCAAGAGACACACAACAGTTCCCGATGATGACCGAGTGTGTGTTTTAGGGGGTGGGGGTGGGGGTAAAGGTGAGGAAGAGGGTGGAGGAAAGGTGGAGGTGAGGGGTAAGGTGAATACTAAAGGGTAGGGTAAGGTCGTGGGAAAGGTGGGGGAAAGGGTGGGGGGGGGTAATGGGGGGAGAGGGGTAATGGGGGGGGATGGGGGGTAAGGGTTAAGAGAGGATGGTGGGAGGGCGGATAGTGGCGGCCGAGGTGGGGATGTAGGCGGGGGGGGGGGGCCTTCAAAAAATGGGGGAAGGGATGTGAGCATTTAGAATCAAAATTCGCTGCAAAGGCTAATACGGTGTGGATGTGTGCACCACCTGTGTACGCCATCTGTCCTTAATTAATAGGGGGGTATTTTTTCTCATTTATGGCGTACAGGGAGACCTTTCATACACCTTGTCACCTTCCTCTGGCCAATGTCGCTCTCACTATTCGTCTCTCTCTCTCTCTCGCCTCTCTCTCTCTCTCATCTCGTCTCTCCTCTCTCTCTCTCTCTCCTTCTCTCTCTCTCTCTCTCTCTCCTCTCTCTCTCTCTCTCTCTCTCTCTCTTCTCTCCTCCCTCCTCTCTCTCACACACATACACTATACTCCCCCCCCTTCTTTCTTCTTACTTCTTCTTCTTGTCTTCTTCCACTTCTCTTTCTTCTCTCTCACACACACGTGATAGCATGTCCAGAATTCGTGAATATCGTGCTATCACCAACACAAATACCCTGCACGTATGTCCACTTAATATAAACGTCCTTTCCTAAAACTGCTCAAACCAACACGACGAGAGAGAGAAAGCGACACTGTCGTTATTAAGTAATGAAGGCAATACTCACGAGGGCAGTAAATCATACCCAGCTTTACACAAAAAAAAAAAAAAAGGAAGAAGGAGAGAAAAAAAATAATAAAATAAAGTGATAAAGTACCCGCTTCTTTTTACGAATTTCGACATAAATCATGCTCGAATCTTTGCTGTGTCCTTTTTATAGCCAAAGCGGAGTTCATAAATAAAGGGGACAATTTATTACGAGTGACGTTCAAATGAAATGTGGTGTGGTGTGTTGTTGCGTGTGTGTGTGTGTGTGTGTCGCGGTGTGTGTTTGTGCGTGTGCTGTGTGTGTGTGTGTGTGTGTGTGTGTGTGTGTGTTGTGTGTGTGTGTGTGTGTTTATGTGTGTGGTGTGTGATGTGTGCTGTGTGTGTGTGTGTGTGTGTGTGTGTGTGTGTGCATGCGCGGTGTGTCTGTGAGCGTCAAACACAAAGACCTGCTTCAGAGCGCTCCGAATGTTATCGCGCGTGCATGCGGTGAACGAGCGTGTTAGTGAAACGCTGGGTTACAAACGCGTAGAGTTTGGCGTTCCAGGAACCGCTCGCTGGAGGGGCCGAGGGGGGAGGAGGGGGGGGGGACGGGCGTGGGCGCGGGCCCCCTCCGTCATATTGTGTCAACACATCAGCTCCGGCAAGAAAACCCTTCAGACGAGCACCACTTACAAGCTGTAACTCGAGATAGCAGTTCCAGTGGGCGGCCGCCAGGGAGTGACAGTCCCCCTCATGAATATAACATCCCTTTCCGGCAATATAACAATCCGCAAACACGCCCGCGCACCCTTACAACGTCAACTCACAACTGCGAACAACAATCAACAACCGACATTATCCAACTCGTGTAGCCGCCAGAACAAATACCGACGAACATTGAAGAACACGAGAACACCCGACGACCCTTTCTCCCACACGGAACCACACGCACGTACACGCAGCAAGGACCCGGATACGCACACGAACGCGGATGCCCACATGGAAACACAACGACGTACAATCAACGCACGCCCATAAATACGTACATACGAGCCCATACATACAAACGCACATACAGCACAACCACTTAACAACACCAGAAACATAACATACACATACACGCAGGGAGAACAACACACACAGATACACTACTTAACACACACACCACACACACGCGCAACCACAAGACGAACTCCTGGACCATTGCAACAGCTGCAACTACATCAGCTTTTTTCCCCATTTCCCCTAAACTTTCTCAACATTTTCACGTCGACGAGGGCAAGAGGCCGCAAATTGTATTTCCACGTTTGACCTACCTTGAACCGACTATCTTCGCTCTTCCTTCGTCCTCCTTTCGCCATGCTTCTTTTCTCTCTCTCCTTTCATCGACCTTTCATTATGCTCCTTTTCTCTCTCCTTTCATCGACCTTTCATTATGCTCCTTTTCTCTCTCCTTTCATTCAGATCCTTTCATTTATGCTCCTTTTCTCTCTCCTTTCATCGACCTTTCATTATGCTCCTTTTCTCTCTCCTTTCATCGACCTTTCATTATGCTCCTTTTCTCTCTCCTTTCATCGACCTTTCATTATGCTCCTTTTCTCTCTCTTTTCTCGACCTTTCATTATGCTCCTCTCCCTTTCCCTTCATCCTTTCATCCATTTTATGCTCTTTCCCTCTTCTTTCATTCACCTTTTATTATGCTCCTTCCCTCTCCTCTCATCTTTCTTTCATGCTCCTTCCCACTTCTTCCATATCGTCTCTTCCATCCACCTTCCTTTAGCTTGTTTCTTTCCTTTCGTTCCATCCACCTTCCACTCTGCTCTTTCTTTCCTCTTTCATTCTGCTTCTTCCCCTCTTTATCTTTCTTTCCTTCCTCTTCTCTTTCACACCCTACTCCTACGCCCCTTCTCACACCCTGCTTCTTCCTTGCTTCCTTCTTCTTCTCCCATCTTACATCCCCCTTCTTCCCTCTTTCTTTCTCTCTCTTTTCCTCTTTTTTTATCTCCTTCTCCTTTCTTATCTTCTCTCTCTCTCTTCTCTCTCTTTCTCCTCTCTTCTTTATCTTCTTTTCTCTCCGCTTCTTCGCGGTAAATAAATTGGGTTTCCTCTTTCCTTCAGTCCCGACCCTGACTTCCAATCCTATTTTCTTCTCTTTTCTTCTTCTTATCCTCCTCCTCCTCTCGCCTCCTTCTCATGTCCTTTTATATTCTTGTCTTTGGCTCATTCCTGTCCATAATAATAATGATAATGATAATAATAATAAAACAAAATATAATAATAATAAAATAATAATAATAATAAATAATAATAATAATAATAAAACAAGAAATAAAAATAAAAACAAAAGCAATAACAACATCATCAACAACAATAAATCAATACCCCCCATAATAAAGTCTCAGAAAGGTCTCCCCCCTCTCTACTTTTCCCTCCCTCCCTCACGCCCACCCTCATTCCCCTCCCCTCTCCCTTCCCATTCCCTCACCCTCCTCCATTCCCCTCCCCCTCCCCCCCATTCTCCTCACTTCCCTTCCCCCTCCCCATTCTCCTCCCTTCCCTTCCCCCTCCCCACATTCCCTCCCCCTCCTCACTCCCCCCCATCCCCTCCCTCCCCACATTCCCCTCATTCTCCTCCCTCCCCCCACTCCCCCTCCCTCCTCGACTTGCTTCTTGTCACAAGCACATGAACCACTTGGGATTTCTATGACTTTTCTGCTCAAAGGAGTCAAGAAGGAAGTGTGAATCGCGATTTTCGCATTCAAGCAGTCAGAGGTTTTGTGGTGGAGATGGTGGTGAGGATGGTGAGGATGGCGACTAATGGTGTTGGAGATAGTGGTGATGGTGAGGATGGCGACTGATGGTGGTGGCGATGGTGGAGATAGTGGTGTTGGTGATGGATGGTGGTGATTGATGGTGATGATTGGCGATTGATTGTGCTGGTGGAGGTTGGTGAAGATGGTGGTGATTGGTGGTGAGGATGGTGGTGATGGTGACTAATAGATGGCGAGGATGATGGTGATGCTGTGACTGATTGCGATGTTCAAATGCAAACCCAACAATCACCATACACACATACACACAAACTCACACACAAACACACACACACACACCACCACCCACACCAACACACCCACCCAAAACACACACACACACAAACACATACACACACACCAAAAATAACACAAAAAATACACAATAAAAAAAATTAAAAAAAACTAAAAGAAAAAAATAAAAAAAGACTCCCCTCAGAAAAAAAAGCAATCTCCGCCATCTTGAACATGAGAAGTTAAATGGAAAGAAAGTTACGGCGAACCAATAACAGGGTGTTAACGCCTTTAGTTTTCTCGCCTCTCGCTCCTGTGCTGCTCTGTTACTCGGCCGAGGCGCGCTGTAGCTGCCTCGCGGGCGGTGTAGTGAGGGGAAGGGAGGGGAGGAGAGAGGAGAGGAGAGGAGAGGATGGGAAGTGAGGGGAGGGTGAAGAGAGGAGGGGGAAGAGGAGGGGAAGGGAGGGGAGGGAGGGGAGGGGGAAGGGAGGAGGAGAGGAGAGAGGGGAAGGAGGGGGAGAGGAGGGGGAGGGGAGGAGGGGAGGGGAAGGGAAGGGAGGAGAGGGATGGAGGAGGACGGGACGGGGAGGAGAGGAGAGGCGAGAAGGGGAATGAGGGAGACTGAGGATGAGAAGAGGAAGGAAAAGGGAGAGAGGGAGGGAGAATGGAGATTGAATGTTATTGTTGGGATGGTGGTGAGGATGACAAGGAGACAGGGAAATAGAAAGAGAAAGACGAAAAACGAAAAGGAAGAGAAAGAAAGAAAAATCACGCCAATCTATTCTTCCGTCCTCACCCCCCATTACCCATTCCCCACTTCTCCTCCGCTTCCCAATGCCCCCCTCCACCTCCACCCCCCCCCCCCCCCCCTTCCCCAGCCTCCTCCTCCCTCCTCCTCCTTCCCCTCTACTTCCCCATATTTCTCCCCCATCTTCAAACAGACGAGATCACGCAGCATCCCCCCTCCCTCCCCAGACAGCACCCCCCCTTCCCCCGTCAGCATCCCCCCCCCCCCAGCGCTCCGGAGACCCCCCGACGGAACCCGATACTTCGTTCTTCGCGCCGATAATAAGGGCGGGTTTTCCATCGGGTTTTCGTGAATGGAGCGACCTTCTGGCTTCGAGAGTGGGTAGTGGGAGGGAAGGAGGGGGGGTGAGAGGGAGGGAGGGAGGGAGGGAGGGTGAGAGGGAGGAAGGAAGAGGGGGGAAGAGAGAAGGAGGGAGGGGACGGGGAGAAAGACAGAAGAGAAAGGAAATGACAAAAGAGAAAGAAACAAGAAGAGAGAAGACATAGACAGAGACAAAAGAGAAAAAGAAGACACAAACAACGCAACACAGACAACAAACAATACTCTAAAAAAGAAAAAAAAAGAAAGAAACGCAAAAAAAACGTAAAAAGGACGAGAAAGAAAAAGAAGAAAAAAAAAAACACAAAAAACACACACAAAACACTTGTCGCAACTTCTACGATTTCACATGTTAAGTGAGCAAGAAAAGTAAGGAGGTTAGAAGACCCGCAGTACAGCAATCTAGGCTGGACTTCTTTTGCTGTTTTTTTCTTTCTTTCTTTCTTTCTTTCTTTCTTTCTTTTCCCACCCTTTCTCGTCTTTACTCTTCCAATCTTGGTTCTTCATTCCCCCATCAATTCCCCATCATTAACATTAACAACAATAACAAAACAAGAATGAAGTCACATAATATAAACACCAAAAAATACTTCAACCAGACATTACATATATAGATACACCAAGAAAAGTAGTAAAAAAAATAAAACGCCAATTACATCACACACACACACACACACAACACACACACACACACAAAACACACACACACACACAAAAAAAAAAAAAAAAAAAAAAACGCCACACCATTTCACACACAACTACATCATGTGTATTCTAATACTCTTATAAAGTCACTGAAGCTATGCCCCGTCCCACACAATTTCAAAATGGTATTTCCACTTTCCTTCCTGCTACACGGGGAGAGGGAGGGAGAGGAGGGAGAAGGAGGGAGAAAGAGGGAGAGGGATGAGGGAGAGAGACGAGAGAGAGGGAGGAGAGAAGAGAGAGGGAGAGAGGGAGAGAAGAGAGAGGAGAGAGAGAGAGAGAGGAGAGAGGAGAGAGAGAGAGAGAGAGAGAGAGAGAGAGAGAGAGAGAGAGAGAGAGAGAGAGAGAAAGAAGAGAGAGAGAGAGAAAGAGAAGAGAGAGAGAGAGAGAACAAGAGAGAGAGAGAAGCGAGAGAACAAAGAGACAGAGAGAGAATAAGAGAGAGAGAGAGAGAGAGAGAGAGGAGAGAGAGAGAGAGAGAGAGAGAGAGAGGAGAGAGAGAGAGAGAGAGAGAGAGAGAGAGAGAAGAGAGAGAGAGAGAAGAATACAAGAGAGAGAGAGAATGAGAGAGAGAATACGAGAGAGAGAGAGAATGAGAGAGAGAATAAGAGAAGAGAGATAAGAGAGAAGAGAGAGAGAGAAATAAGCCGTTTATGGGCACCTAAAGTATTGTTATTTCCCGCTTCATTTTTATTGCTGAGAATTATTAACAGGGGGAATAATAAAATCACACTCTTTATGTAAAAATTGGGCTATTGATAACGATAATAAAATCCCTTTGTCTTCTCTCGATTTTTTTTCCTTTTAAAATATGTTATTAATGAGAATTACAGAGTAACATTACCAATATTTTTTCTATAATTTTGAACATATATATTATTCAGGACAAAAATAAAATCATCCCTTTGATTATAATCCGCTTACCCTTATAATAATAATATAATAATAATAATAATAATAATAACAATAAGTAACAATAATATAACATAATGATAATAAATAAGGATAAAAATAAATCTCATTTCTTATATCACCCCATTAAACATTATTTTTTTCTTTTCGCATAAGCAACCACTTTCGCGGGAAGTCAAACACCCACACCGCAAATCTTCGCAGTAACACTATGCAAAAAAAAAAAATAAAAAAAAAAGTAAATAGAAATTCCAGCAAATTCCAAACCATTATATATAGCAGCCACTCACTTAACTATATCGCACACACTTTAATTGCCCATTCGGCGTAGTATTACACACTTTAGGCTAGTACAAAACACAGCCAATCTTTCCGGACTGATAAAGCTGAATGCCAACCGGCACTGGTGAATTTGTGGATCTTTATGAGCTTGCCTATGATGTGAAACGAGTAATGCCCCCAAAAGGGTATTGCTGAAGAGAATGGCATGGATTTCGCAGGAGAGCTAAGAAATCATATTAGATATAGAGGGGAGAGAGAGAAAGGAGAGGGAGAGAAGGGTGGGGAAGGTGTAATTAAAATAACGACCTGCAGAATCCAGCGGAAAAGAAGTGTCTTCAAAGCATGCTCGGCTGCTATCGGGGATAAGCGAAAACAGGGGAGGAGGGGGGGGGGAGGGGGAGGAGGGGGAGGAAGGAGAGGGGAGGGAGAAGGGGGAGGAGGGAAGGAGGGGGGGGGAGAGAAGGGGAGTGTAGTACATAAGAGCTGTTATAGTAAGAGAAGGATGGGGTGGATAGATAGAAAGGAGAGGAGAGGAGAAGGTGGGAGAAGGGGAGGTGTAGTAAATAAAAGGGTTTTCTAGTAAGAGAAGGATGGGGTGGATAGATAAAAAGGAGAGAATGGAGAGGGAGGAGGATGAAAGTGGAGAACAGAAAGGGAGGGAAAGGAGAAGGTGGGAGGAAAAAAGGGGAGGAGAGAGTATGGATAGAAAAGAGAAACAGAAGAAGACCGAGAGAAGAAGAAAGACGAAGTAGCGAAAAGGAGTAACCAACGAAAAAAAAACGAAAAGAATGAAAAGAAAAAAAATGAGAGAATAAAGAAAAAAAAATATATAAAGAAAGAGAGAGAGAGAAAAAAAGACAAACAATAAACCCTCAGAAAATCACCATCTTTCGCACAATAACTAACACGTTCTTCCAGCCCAGGGAACGGCCCGACGACGCAATCACGAGTCGTCCGTTCGTTCGTTCGTTCT
>NW_020869406.1:123480-138480 GCF_003789085.1 Penaeus vannamei | reverse complement strand
TTTCGTTAGATTTTTTGTTTGTTTTTGTTTGTTTGTTTGTTTGGTTGGTTGGTTGGTTGGTCAGGTATCTCTCTTGTTTTCGTTAGATTTTTTTGTTTGTTTGTTTGTTTGTTTGGTTGGTTTGGTTGGTCAGGTATCTCTCTTGTTTTCGTTAGATTTTTTGTTTGTTTTTTGTTTGTTTGTTGGTTGGTGGTTGGTCAGGTATCTCTCTTGTTTTTCGTTAGAGGTCGGTCAGGTTCTCTCTTCGTATCCCTTCGTGTGTCTCTCTTCGTATCCTTCTTTATTCTTCACTTTTCGTGCATTTTTCTTTTACTTCTTTTCCTTCTATCTCTCTTTTTCTTCCCTCTCCTCTTTTCTTTCCTTCTCTCATCCTATCGTTCTCCTTCTCCCTCTCCTTCCCCCCTTCTCTTGTCAGCTCCACTCTTGAGTTATTATGTCCTTGTTTTCTCACCTTTCCTTCCTCCTCTTCCCCCATCGTGTTTTCTGTCCGTGTCCCCCTCCCCACCCCTCACACGCACACCACCCGGTCCCCACACACCCCACCTCCTCTCCAACCCCTTTCCCCCCCAACACCACCCTCACGTCCCCACTTTACCCCCAACTTCACCCTCATCCCTCACTCCATCTCACCCTCATTCCCGCTTCACCCCCAACTCTCATCACCCCACTCACTTCCCACCCACTTCATCCCCCAACTCTCACCCCTTCCTTCACTCTCACTCTCACCTTCCCTCACACCCCCACTTCACCCCCCACTCTCACCCCTCCTTCACCCCACTCTCACCCTCCCTCACTCCCACCCTCTCACCCCCCTCACACCCCCCACTTCACCCCCTCCCCCACCTTTCCCCTCCCCTCCCCCTTCCTCCCCCCCCCACCCCACCCCCCCCTGGCACGCGTCCCCGAGTTCCGGTTTTATGAGCGCCGTTTACGAGTGGGAAGAATTTTATCGCGGGCCAAATCCTCCATCTATTTGGGGCGCGTCGACTCCATTTTTTTATTGTCACGGACAGGTTGATCGTCGCGTCGACCTGTCCCTTGGGGGTGGGGTGGATGGGGGTGGATGGGGGTGGGGAGGGTGGGGAGGGAAGGAAGATAGGTGGTGGTTGGGGGGGGAGGGGAAGGGAAAGGGAGGGATGGGAGGGATGGGGGGGAGGTGGAGGGAAGAGAGGGGGAAGGGAGGGTAAGGGAGGGAGGTGGTAGGGGGAGGGGAGAGGGTAGGAAGGGGGGAGAGGGGAGGGAGGGGAGGGAGAGGGTAGGAAGGAGGGGAGGAGGAGGGTAAAATAGGTAGGGAGTAGGAAGAGGTGGTAGGGGAGGGTAGGAAGGAGGAGGGAAGGGAGAGGGTAGGTAGGAGGGGAGGAGAGGGTAAGATAGTAAGGGGGGAAGGGAAGAGGTGGTGGGGAGAGAAGGAGGAGGAAGGGGGAAGGGAGGACTAGGAGGAGAGATAGGGGGAGGGGAGGATAGGTGGGGGAAGGAAGGGGGAGGAGGTAGAAGATAAGACTAAGGTCAGAAGGGGAGATTAGGGAAGAGGAGGAAGCAAAGGAAGAGGAAGTAGGAGGAAGAAGAGAAGTTAGAGGGAGAGTAAAAGTAGCAATAATAGGAAGAGGACACGTCAACAGCAGGAGTAGGAAGAAGTTTATGTTGTGGTTATAATTTTTGGTTGTTGCAGAGATCCGTACGGGTTGCAAAAGAACGTGGTGTGTTGTGTGTGTGTGTGTGTGTGTGTGTGTGTGTGTGTGGTGTGTGTGTGTGTGTGTGTGTTGTGTGTGTGTGTGTGTGTGTGTGTGTGTGTGTGTGTATGTGCGTGTGTGTTTGCGTGCTCCTCCTCCTCCTCCTCCCCCTTCCTCCTCCTCCTCCCGCCTCTCCTCCTCCTCCTCCTCCTCCTCCTCCTCCTCCTCCTCCTCCTTCCTCTCCTCCTCCTCCTCCTCCTGTGTATCCGTGTCTCCGTTGCTCGAAAAGTCTATTTGCGAAAAATATTCCGCTTTGTCAAAGTCATATTTTTATTTTTTTTAGGATTTGGCTCCTGCTCGCGACTCCGCCCCGCCTTTGTGCCTCTCTGGTCAGCATTGCAATTGCAGCAGTCGCGTTGCAAGTCCGAAAAGGATATAGCTGACAAAAGTACCCGCCGGTTTTGATGGAAAGTTGAGGGAAAAAAATGGGGAGACAGATTTTAAAAGGGGGGAGGGGAGTGGGAGGGAGGGGAGGGAGGGGGGAGAGGGGGGGATTTTCATGATCTCGTGTTTTTGTTTTTTGTTTTGTTTGTTTATTTATATGTGTTTGTTTGTGATTCTTTATCTACATTTACTTTATTCGATGACCTCGTAGGTTTTTTGTTTTGTTTTTGATTTATATGTTTCTTTATGATTCTTTATCTATTTACTTATTCGATGACCTCGTGTTTTTTTTGTTTTGTTTTGATTATATGTTTCCGTTTATTATTCTTTATCTATTTACTTATTCGATGACCTCGTGGGTTTATTTATTTTGTTTTGATTATGTGTTTCTATTTATGATTCTTTATCTATTTACTTATTCGATGACCTCGTGGGTTGTTTTGTTTTGTTTTGATTATTTGTTTCTCTTTAAGATTCTCTATCTATTTACTTATTCGATGACCTCGTGGGTTGTTTTGTTTTGTTTTGATTATTTGTTTTCTCTCTTTAAGATTCTCTATCTATTTACTTATTCGATGACCTCGTGGGTTGTTTGTTTTGTTTGATTATATGTTTCTATTTGTGATTCTTTATCTATTTACTTATTCGATGACCTCGTGGGTTATTTGTTTTGTTTTGATTATTTGTTTCTCTTTATGATTCTTTATCTATTTACTTATTCGATGACCTCGTGGTTTGTTTTGTTTTGTTTTGATTATATGTTTCTCTTTATGATTCTTTATCTATTTACTTATTCGATGACCTCGTGTTTTTGTTTTTTGTTTTGTTTATTTATATGTGTTTGTTTGTGATTCTTTATCTATTTACTTATTCGATGACCTCGTGGGTTGTTTTGTTTTGTTTATTTATATGTGTCTGTTTATGATTCTTTATCTATTTACTTATTCGATGACCTCGTGGGTTGTTTTGTTTTGTTTTGATTATATTTTCTATTTATGTTTCTTTATCTATTTACTTATTCGATGACCTCGTGTTTTTGTTTTTGTTTTTTGTTTTAAATTATATGTTTCTATTTAAGATTCTTTTATCTATTCACTTATTCGATGACCTCGTGGGTTGTTTTGTTTTGTTTTGATTATATGTTTCTATTTAAGATTCTTTATCTATTCACTTATTCGATGACCTCGTGGGTTGTTTTGTTTTGTTTTGATTATGTGTTTCTATCTATAATTCTCTATCTATTTACTTATTCGATCGTTCATTTCTGTACGTGTTGCTTTATCCTTTATTCATTAGATCACGTGATTAATTGATTCGTGCATTTGTTTGTTTATTTATTTATTTATTTATTTAGTATTTGCGTTCACGGTGACAATTGGACGGGCCAGAGGGGGGTGGGGGGGGAGGGAGCCTGGGTGATAAATTTCACAATTAAAATCAAATACAGCGATAGAGAAAGAGTTTTATGCTCGGTTTTTTTGTTTTGTTTTTGTTTCGGACACTCTTTTGGTCTCTCTTCTCTCTCTTTCTGTCTCTCTTTTTTATCTTTGTCGGTTTCGCTTTCTCTTTCTGTCTGTAATTTTTTCTGGTTTCTCTTTCTGTTTCTCTCTCTTCTCTTTCTGTTTCTCTCTCTCTCTCTGTCTCTCTCTCTCTCTCTCTCTCTCTCTCTCTCTCTCTCTCTCTTCTCTCTCTCCTCTCTTCTCTCTCTCTCTCTCTCTCTTCTCTCTCTCTCTCTCTCTTCTCTCTCCGTTCTCTCTCTATCCTTTATTCATTGATCACGTGATTAATTGATTCGTGCATTTGTTTATTTATTTATTTTATTTAGTATTTGCGTTCACGGTGACAATTGGACGGGCCAGAGGGGGGTGGGGGGGGGGGAGGGAGCCTGGGTGATAAATTTCACAATTAAAATCAAATACAGCGATAGAGATAGAGTTTTATGCTCGGTTTTTTGTTTTGTTTTTTGTTTCGGACTGTGATCTCTTTTGTCTCTCTCTTTCTCTCTTTCTGTCTCTCTTTTTTATCTTTGTCGGTTTCGCTTTCTCTTTCTGTCTCTCTTTTTCCCTTTGTCAGTTTCGCTTTCTTTCTGTCCTCTCTTTTTACTTTGTCGGTTTCGCTTTCTCTTTCTGTCTGTATCATTTCTTCTGTTCTGTCTGTCTCTGTCTGTCTCTCTGTCTCTGTCTGTCTCTGTCTCTCTCTGTCTCTCTCTCTCTCTCTTCCTCTCTTCTCTCTCTCTCTCTCTCTCTCTCTCCTCCTCTCTCTCTCTCTTCTCTCTTCTCTCTCTCCTCTCTCCTCCCTCTCATCTCTCTCTTTCTCTCCTCTCTCTTACCCTAATACCCCCTTCCCCTCTCTTCCCATCCTCCTGCCATCTCCTCCTCCTCCTACCTTCACTTCTCCTCCTCCTACTCCCTTCCCCTCCTCCTCCCCCTCCCTACTAATACCCCTTCCCTTCCTCTTCCCCATCCTCCTGACGCTCTCCTCCTCCTCCTACCCTCCCCCTCTCCCTTCCTCCTCATCCTCCTCCTCCTTCTACCCCCATCCCTCCTCTTCCTACCCCTTCCCTTCCCCTCCTCCTGCCCCTCCTCCTCCCCCCCTCCTCCTCCTCCTACGCCTTCCCTCCCTCTCCCATCCAGTGCCCATCCTACTCTTCCCCTCCCTATCCCCTCCCTCTCCCATCCAGTGCCCCATCCTAGGGCATCCATCCCTCACAGCCGCAGTCAGCTGTGTCGCCGCAGCAGTAACTCACCGCATGGCGTCCTGCATGGCGTCCCACCTGTCAAGAAGGATATAGAAGGACTCTCGTTTCGTCTTCATATTGTCTGCTCCTTTAGTGTAAAAAGAAAAAAAGCTTTCTTGTTTTTTTTTCTGGTTCCTAGTTCCTCTTTTCGCTCCTTTAGTGTTAAAAAAAAAGCTTTCTTCCTTTTTTTTCTGTGTCCCTTCCTTTTTGTTTTTTTCTGTGTCCCTTCCTTTTTGTTTTTTTTTTTTCTGTGTCCCTTCCTTTTGTTTTTGTTTTCTGGTTTCCTAGTTTTTACTCCTAGTTCCTCTTTTCCTTTGTCCTTCGTGTTTTGTTTTCCGTTTCTATATTTTTCCCCCTTTTTTTAAGAAATGTTTTCTACGTTGTTTCCGCTTCTCCATCTTGGAATAGAGAGACGGAAACAATCTATTTTTTTCGTTATTTTCTCATATTTTATTCGTTGTTAGGATTGATTGAATTATTTATTTGCTTATTAATCTGTATTATTATTCATTTTGCTTGTCATGTCTCTTACGAATTGCTTCATTTTTGTGATTATCGGGTTATTGTCGTGTCGCGGTCGTTAGAGCTGGGTGTCGTTAAATGAAGGTGTGGTTTAGTATTTATTTCGCGCGGTTTTGATCTTTGAGGTGAAGTTCGCGTGCAGATTTTTCTTTTTTTCTTTTTCTTTTCTCCCCTTTTCTTTTCTTTTTGGGGAGAATATTGCATTTGTTTCTTCTCATTCGCACACTTTTTTTTTTCTCTCTCTCTCCTCTCCTTTCCTCTCTTATCTTCCTATCTGCATGCCCGTGTCATGCACTCCTCATGACTCGCTCGTACCTCTTCCTCTCCGTCTGCCCCTCCTCCCTCCTTCCTCCTCCCTCCTATTCCCTCCTCCCTCCTGTTCCCTCCTCCCTCCTCCCACCTCTCTCCTGTTCCCTCCTCCCACCTCCCTCCTATTCCTCCTCCCACCTCCTCCTCTTCCCTCCTCCACTCCCTCCTCTTCCCTCCTCTAGCTCTTTATCTCTGTATCTTTCTCCTATTCTCTCTTTCTTTCTCTCTCTCTTTCTTTCTCCCGCTCTCGGACACGCACAAATTATACCGAGTGCCGAAGAAATGAGCTTAGAGTCAAAAACATGCAGACACGAACACCCGGCGGTGAAGATATGCAAATGAAGTCTTGTTAAGAAATGAGAGAGAGAGAAGAGAAGGAGAAGGAGAAGAGAAGGAAAGGAGAAGGAGAAGGAGAAGGAGAAGGAGAAGGAGAAGGAGAAGGAGAAGGAGAAAGGAGAAGGAGAAGGAGAAGGAGAAGGGAGAAGGAGAGGAGAAGAGAGAAGAGAGAGAGAGAAAGAGAGAAGAGAGAAGAGAGAAGAGAGAGAGAAGAGAGAAGAGAGAAAGAGAAGAAGAAAAGCAGAAAGAGAGAGAAGAGAGAGAAAGAGAAAGATAGAGAGAAGAGAGAGAGAAGAGAAGAGAAGAGAGAGAAGAGAGAGAGAGAGAGAAGAGAGAGAAGAGAGAGAGAGAGAGAGAGAGAGAGAGGAGAGAGAGAGAGAGAGAGAGAGAGAGAGAGAGAGAGAGAGAGAGAGAGAGAGAGAGAGAGAGAGAGAGAGAGAGAGAGAGAGAGAGAGAGAGAAGAGAGAGAGAAAGAGAAAGAGAAAGAGAAGAGAAACAGAGAGAGACCAAAGGGAAAAGGATTAAGGAAGAAAGAGTAAGGTTGGGAGAGAGAGAAAGAAAAAAAAGGAGGACAAAGGAAGATTAACAGGGAAAGAATGGACGAAGGGGAGAGAGGGAGGGAGGAATAAAGAGGCTAGGAGAGGGTTGGTGTTGAGGCAGAAATGAAAAAACATAGTGCTTGACAGGACTTGGTGCACGGGGTTCGCAAAGCAGAAGGATTCTCTCATTGCTGGAAAAGAAAGAGATGGGGGTGGGGGGGGAGGAGAAAGGGGGGAGGGGCGACGTAATGGATAGTAGGAAAAATAGGGCGAAAGACGAGAGCGAAGAATGGGAGAGGGAGAGAGGAGGAGAAATAAAACGAGTATTCAGCTTGATTCGTGTGGCCGCTATAAATTGAGGGAAATCGTCTTCGTTTTACATATTTATGGCACGGCGCGCATGCACGGGCACACACACACTCACACACACACACACATCACACACACACCACACACACACACACACACACACACCACACACACACACACACACCATCACAGACCGTGGCAACGGATCACACAAACACACCACTCACCACACCACCACACATTACAAAACATGATTAGAGTGCAGTCATTTTAAATCGTCTATGCCTATTTATGTGCGGTCGAGAGTGCGTTTGCGTGTGCTGTGGTACCCGTCGTGTCCTGTACGAAAACGCCCGTGGATCGGGGTTCTTAAAGCGCCCTAAAACGGCTGCCAAATACCCAATACCCGCCTCTGTTGAATTTCAATATATATCGCGGCCGCTTGACAGACGAGGGCCACTTCGGCTCGCTCGTGGAGGCGGCGATAAGGCTCGTGTTATCAGCATTTGCATCTGAAACTGCATCCTGGACGTGTTGCTTAGCTCGGTGATACGAGGGACGCTTGCGGGGGTTCCTGGCATGTTCGGGCTTGGGCGAGGGTGTTCACCGTGATTTAAAGTCAGGTGTTCGCTCTCTCGTTTCTTATTTTGGTCTCTCTTCATTCCTCTCTTCTTCTCTTCTCTCCGTTTCTCTTTTCTTCTCTTCTCGTCTCTGTTTTCTTCTCCTTCCTCTCCCTCTCTCTCTCTTTCTCTTTCTCTTTCTCTATCCTCTTTCTGTTCCTCTCTTTCTCTTTCTCTTTCTCTTCTCTTTCCTTTCTCTTTCTCTTTCTCTCGTTTCGTCTCTCTCTCTCTCTCTCTCTCTCTCCTTCCTCTTCTCATCTCGTCTTCTGTCTCTCATCGTGTCTCTCGGGCTCTTCATCTCTGATCTCTCTCTCTCTCCCTACCTGTCCTGGATCGGTGGAAATGCCATGTCACTCTCGCTCTCTCTGGTCCTCTCACCTCTCCTCTCTGCTCTCTCTTCTCCTCTCCCGCTTCACTCTGTCATCTCTCGACTTCTCTATCTCCGTCTATCTTCCTCTCTTGCGTCTCTCATCCTCTCTCCTCTCTCTCTTCTTTTTCATATCCTCGTCCTCTCTCTCTCGATCTTTTCCTCTCTCTCAACATCAGCTCTTCTTTCCTTCCTCTCTCTCTCTTTCTCTCCATTCTCCCCCCTCTCTCTCTCCCTGCTCTCTTCTTTTCCCACACCTCGCCGCCTCTCTCTCCTTCCTCTCCCTCCTCCCTCCTCTCATCCTCTGCTTCCCTCATCCTCTCTCCTTCCTCTATCCCTCTTCCTTTCCTCTCCTTACTCCGTTCCTCTGCCTCTTATCCGCTTCCTCTCTCTTCTTCGGTATTAATCAAAGCCCTTGCCCACCCTCATCTCTTCTTCCTCTCCTCTCTCGTCCTTCCTATCTCTCCTTATTACTCATGCCTCTCTCGTGGCGTTCTCATCCTTCTCCTACCTTTTTCTCTCTCTCTCTCTTTCTTCCTCTCTTCTTCGACTCTCTCTTAATCATCTCTCTCTCTTTCGACCTTTCGCGTGCCCACGCTAGCTCCTATCCTGCAGCGCCACTTCGATCCCGTCTACACCTCGTCTGTCCTACCTCCCTCCCACCCTCCCCTCTCCCACCTCTTCCTCGCCTCCTCCCCCTCCCGTCCCCCCATCGGTAGCCAGCCCCCGCACCTCCCGGCACGCGCCCGTCTTGGGTTTAACGTCCGACCGGAAGTGCGGGCGGTGGCGAAGGGCGGGGGCGGCGGCAACTCTTGCGGCGTGAGAAAATGTTGCGGCGCTCGGCGGTTCCGTTTTCTTCCGAGCCCGGAGTCGCGGGCTTTGGAGTGTTCTTTGGGGCCGGTTAATTGGGTTTGCTGCGGGGGGGGATGAGGGGTGGGAGGGTGGGAGGGTTGGCGGGTGACGGTTGTGTGTGTGGTTGTGTGGTGTTGGTGTGTGTACGTTAGTGTGTAGGGTTGTGTGTACGTTAGTGTGTAGGGTTGTGTGGTAACGTAGTGTGTGTGGAATTGTGTATAAGGCAGTGTGTACGTAGTGTTTGGGGGGTTGTGTGTAGTAGTGTTTGGGGTTTGTTGTGGACGTTGTTGGTGTGGGGTGTGTGTACGTTAGTCGTGTGGGGTTTGTGAGTTAGTGTGTGGGAGGTGTGTGTGACGTTAGCGTGTGTCGGGGTTGTGTGTACGTTAGTGTGGTGTGGGGTTGTGTGGTGCGTTAGTGTGTGTGGTTGGTGTAATCGTGTGTGGTTTAGTGTGTAGGGTTGTACTTGCTGTACGTTAGTGTGTGGGGTTGTGTGGACAAATTAGTGGGTGTGGGGTTGTGTGTACAGTATGGTGGTGAGGTGGGGGAATCGTGTTGGTACGCATCAGTGTGGTATACGTTCTGTGTGTACGTCTTGTCTGTATAGAATCACGTTTAGAATCACGTCGTGGAAGAGTCGTTTAGATGAAGCTTAGAAATGCGAGGAGGAGTTGCTGTCGATCTTTGAGGATGATTGCAACATTCCGAGTCCACGTGCAGATGCAAATCAGGTTGTGGTAAGGACACGACATACACAGAGACATGTAGGAAGGCCAGGAGAAATAACCCATACAACCCGCTGAATTGTTTTTAGATACTAGCATGTCTTATCTTTCTTATTATTATTTCTCTTTCTTTCCTGGTCTTCTTGTCATTATTATTATTTCTCTTTCTTTCTTTTCCTCGTCTTCCTCCTCTGGCTTCGATCGTTTTCTTTTTTTTCTTCTTCCCCTTTTCTCTCGCCTGCCTTTCACGCCCCTTCGCCATTGCCTCGCTATCGCACGCCCATCTTCACACTTCACCCTTCTCACCCTCACCTATATTCATTACCTCCTCCCTCCCCTCGCTCCTCTGCCCCCTCCCTTCTCTCCCTCACCTCGTCGCCCCCTCCCTCCCTTACCTGCTCTCCCCCCCGATTCTCCCTCCCTCTGCCCCGGCTTTCCCTTCCTCTGCCCCACCTCTCCTCGCCGCGACTCTATCCGTCCGGCCCTCACGGCCCTATGTTCTCTCCTTCTCTCCCTTACCTTCTCGCCCCCTCCCTCCCCTCGTTGCCCCCCAATTCTCGCGCCCTTCCTCCCGTCCCGGAACCTGTNGAGAGAAGGAGAGAGAGAGAGAGAAGAGGATGAAGAGGAGAGATTCGAGAGAGAGAGGAAGAGAGGACGAGAGAGAGAGAACGGAAGAGAAGGGAGAAAGAGCGCACGAGAGAGAGAGAGAGAAGAGAGAGAGAGATGACGAGACGAGAGAGATCGTGAAGATCTGAGAGAGAGGTGAGAGAGACCGAGAGAGAAGGACGAGGCGAGGAGAGCGAGGAGGGAGGCACGAGGAGAGGAGGGAGGAGGGATGAGAGGAGGAGGAGGGAGAGGAGAGAAAGAGGAGGGAGGATAGAGAGAAGAAATTAAGAGAAAAGAAGAAGAGCCAGAGGAAGAAAGAAGAAAAAGGGAGAGAGAGAAAGGAGGACCGCAGCAGGAGAGGGTGAGAAAGAAACGAGAGAAAAAAAAAAAAAAAAAAAAAAAAAAAACAAGAAGAAAAGAACGAGATAGAGGACGAGAAGGAAGGAAAGAGAAAAAAAAAAAAACGACAGAAAGAAAAAGAAAGAAGAGAGAGAAACAGAAAGAGAGAAAGAAGATAGAAAAAAAAATTAGTCCTTACCATGTTTATTATGTGTTTTTTAGAGCCGTGAGGCTTCGTTTAATATCTAGGAATCATGATTTTCCTTGTCGCTGCGGATTTTGATCGAGTCATTCTCTATGGCCATTAATCTGTCGAAGAAGCGGCGTGGAGGATAAGATTACGGATAGGGGGAGAGCCTATAAGGGAAGAAAGAAAAGAGGAAGAGACGGAGAGAAGAAGAAGAAAGGCGATGCGAAATGGGAGAAAACCGAGAAAAAATACCCCATGTGATTGAGTGAAGAAGAGAGAGAGAGATGAGGGAGATAGAGATGAGGAGAGACTCGAGAGGACGAGATGAGAGAAGAAGACGGAGGAGATGAGGCAGAGGAGAGGGGAGACGACAGTGCGAGAGAGGAGAGAGAGAGAGAGAGAGAGAGTAGGAAGAGGAGAGAGAGGAGCAGAGAAGACGAGAGAGAGAGCGAGAGAGACGAGAGAGAGAGAGAGAGAAGAGATGAGAGAGGGAGAGAGAGAGAGGAGAGAAGAGAGAGAGAGATAGAGAGAGAGAGAGAGATGAGAGAGAGAGAGAGAGAGAGAGAGAGAGAGAGAGAGAGACAGAGAGAGAGAGAGAGAGAGAGAGAGAGAGAGAGAGATGAGAGAGAAAAAAAAATGCGTAAAATATGATAATTCCCTCCATAAAAAAATCGCCATTTTCCCCCTCCCTTCCCTCCCTCCCCCTGGGCAAGAACCTTAAGTCCTCATATACACCCCCCCCCCCCCACGACAAGAACATGGATTTCCTTCAAAATAACATAAATTTATTTTTACGTCCAAACCCTTCCCTACCCCCCCCCCCCCCCCCACCTACCTTCCTTCCCCTTCCTATTTAAAAAAAAAAGTTAAAAAATATAATCATATGCAAAGCCGTTTATGCTAGACTGGCCTGTGATACCTTAAAATAACATTAATCTCCCAAAAACTTCATTTTAACGGAAAAGAGTAAGATAACTTAGTAAGATAATGAACAATAACTGTAGGAAAATATTGATGAAAGTGGTAATAATGTTGACAATAATGTTACTACTAAGGATAAGACATAAAAATAATGATAACGGTGCCAATACTGATAATAACAACGATAACAATGACCATAATAACGAAGAAAAGAAAAGAAAAGAAAATCAACAATTTCATTTAATGATAACTATGACCCTACAACCAATAATAACAATAACAGTTACAACAACACCACCAATAATACCTAAGAGACAATAAGAATAAAAAAAAGATCTAATCAACGTAAATAAGCCCTTAATAAAAAAAAATAAAAAACAATAAAAATTCATATGAATCCAAAGCACTTCAATTATAATCTGAGCAATTTGCTAAATTAATATCTTAATGAAAGCAGGAATCCGGTACAAAAAATAAAAAAATAAAAATAAAAATAAAAATAAATAAATAAATAAATAAAATAAAATAATAATAAATAGAACGTGGATAACAACTTTATGAAAAAAATTATGGAAACATTTCGAAAAGGATAATTTCATATGGAAAACGGTACTGAAAAAAGTCTCTCTCTATATATTATGGAAACTGTAATAAATTCCGCTAATAAATAATAAGTGGACAAAGCCACAAGTGATAATCAAATTAAACCAAACTATTTCTCTTTCTCTCTCTCTCTCCCTCCTTCTTTCTTTCTTTCTTTCTTTCTTTCTTTCTCTCTCTCTCTCTCTCTCTCTCTCTCTCTCTCTCTCTCACACACACACACACACACACACGCACACAAACAAACAAACCAAACCTTAAAAAAAACAATAAAATCAACAACATCCACCTTGCAATAAGAATCAACACAGCATACGATTCCAGATCAAGTTTAATCGAAGCACACACACGCATACACACACACCACTGTTGCCAGATCAAGATCAACCCCCGAAGTGTACAACAGCACAGTGCCAGATCAAAGAGGCGACAAGGTGGTATTTGCGAGCGAAGTACATGTACATGCAATTTTCCTTGATTACTTTTTCATGAACATTGTTTAGATCTTAAAAATTTATCTTCTTTTTTCTTCTTTTTTATTTCTATTTCCCTTCTCCCTGTTTCCCAGTCTGCGAACTTATTTCTTTTTTTTTATTTCTCTTTCCCTTTCTCCCTTTCTCCGTCTGTCTGTCTGTTTATCTGTGTCTTTCAATCTATTTCCCTTTCTCCCTGTCTGTCTGTCTGTTTATTAGTAGGAGGGAAAAGAGAATAATTGTCGCGATTTTTAAGGTGATGCTACAGTGATGAAAATGGCAAAAAAATAATATCAATATAAATAACAAACATAACTGATGATAAACAATATCAACATAAACAAATGATAATAGTAATGATGATGATGATGGTGATGATGATGATGATAATAATAGTTATATCAAACATACGATGATCAAGAACGAGAACAATGAAAAATAGCAAAAAGTAATCTTCCTTTTGAAAAAGGACGAAGCAAAAGAAAATAGATGAGAAAAGAAGACACACAAAAAAAGCGAATGGGAGAGACAGAAATAGAGCAATAATAGCCATCATTATCCTCCGAAAATCGAATGTAAACACCGAGAGACGAGGCTGGCAAACACACTCGGATATAACCCTTTCCCTCCCTTCCCCCTCCTCCCCACACAAAACACTGTCCCTTCCCCTCCTCTCCCCCACACACATACACTGCCCCTTCCCTCCCACCCTCCTCCTCCCTTCTCCTTCCCATACCTCTCTTCTCAATCCAACTCCTTTCCTCTCCCTCTTTATCACCCCATCTCATCTAACCCTCACACCCCTATCTCATCCTCCTCCCTTTCCCCTCACCCTTATAAACCCCTCCCATCCCTCTATCCCTCCCCCTCACCCTCTAAACCTCTCCATGCCTTCCCCTCACACCATCCTTTCATCTCCCTTTCCCTTACTTCCCTCCCCTCCCCTCACCCCTCTACCCCCTATCCCCTCCCCTCACACCCCTATCCCATCCCTTCACCCCTCTATCCCCTATCCTTCATCCCCCTATCCATTCCCCTCACCCTTCTACCCCCTATCCCCTCTACCCCCCTATATCCCACCCCTAATCTAGCCCCCTCACCCCCCCACCCCCACCCCCATGACAGATGCGCCGAGAGCCCCGCCGCGTAAACACGTGACCAGCTCGAGCCGGGAGTCCGCTTGGACAGCCAGAGAAAAACACGCAAGACTTCCGCCCAGTGTTTCCCTTTGCGGGGGTTCCTGGGAGGGGGAGGGGAAGGGTCCTGAAGGGGGAAGGGGAGGTCCTGAAGGTCCTAGGGGGGAGGGGTCCTGAAAGGGGGAAGGGTAGGGTCCTGAAGGTCCTAGGGGGGGGTCCTGAAGGGGGAAGGGGAGTCCTGAAGTGGGGGAAGGGGGAAGGGTCCTGAAGGGGAAGGGGGAGGGTCCTGAAGGGGAAGGGGGAGAAGGGGGAAGGGGGGAAGGGTCCCTGAAGGTCCTGGGAGGGGTCCTGAAGGGGGAAGGGGATCCTAGAGGGAAGGAAGGTCCTGAAGGTCCTGAAGGGGAAGGGATCCAGGTGGGAAGGGTGATTGAAGTGTTTGGGGAAATGAAGCATCTCAAGGCGATTAGTGGCATTCGTCTCTCGCTCTCTCTCTCTCTCTCTCTCTCACTCTCTCTCTCTCTCTCTCTCTCTCTCTCTCTCACACACACACACACGCACACACACCGCCCCCCCCCCCACCCCCAAGACACGCAAAAGCATTTCCTCTTAACTCCTGTTTGTTTGACGAAGGAGTGCCATTAGTCCCGGTAAAAAAAATAAATAAAGAAAGAAAGAAAGAAAAAGAGAAAGAACGAAAGAAAAAAAATCTTCTCACCCGTTTCTGTCTGTCTGTCTGTGAGGTGATTTTGGTTGTGTGGATGTTTGTTTGGTGGTTGTTTCAAAGTGTTCGTTTTTTATTTTTATTTTTTTATTTTTTGGTTATCTGTGCGTGTTGGTTAGTTAGTAAGCTTGTATGTATGTATGTATGTATGTATGTATGTATGTATGTATGTATGTATGATGTATGTACGTATGTATGCATGTATGTATATATGTTTGTTTTGTTTGTTGTTTGTGTTGTGCGCGCGTGCGTTCATGAGTACACCTAAGAAAAAGATAAACCCCCCTCACCCGCCTTTTTTATCCCCATTCCTTACCCCACCTCCCTCCCTTCCTCCTCCTCCAACCCCCCACCCCCACCACCCCTCCCCCCAACCCCGATCCCAATCGAATGATCTTAATTATGATTAGCGCCATCCCGAGACCGGGCGGCCGACGCGGGCTAATCACGTGATCATTTCCTCCATCAATGCACCCCCCCTCCCCTGCCCCCCCCCCCCCCGGCTGCTGCTATCATCATCGTCTGCTTCTAATTTAAGACGCCGGGATCGTTCCGCTTCTTTCGTTTTATCGTTATTCCCATTCCAT
>NW_020869406.1:111000-116000 GCF_003789085.1 Penaeus vannamei | reverse complement strand
GAAAAAAAAGAAATACAGAAAAAAATACTTCTCCCCCCATGTATATACTTTTTTTTTCTTTTTCTTGTTTTTCCTTTTTTGCGTTTTCGTAAGCCGGGGGTGAATCCGGATGGCCCGCGGTACACTTTTTCCCGCCGCGGACGATGACGTAAATTCAACAGGATTAACCCGGATTCAGCTGACTACCGTCTACGAGAACGCGGATGCCTGCTGTGTCTGGGATATTCTCCGATATTCCCGCCAGATGGAATAGATATATGTCTAAATCTACACTTGAGGCTGAATTAACTTAATCTCATAAATCAGTGGAAAGATATTGCTTCCAGGCCGGTCTTAACACGAACGCGCAACCCTGTCTTAAATCCAGTTTATGAAAGGGTGTTTTTTTTCTTCTTCTCCTTCTGTATCTCTATCTCCTTTCTTCTTCTTTTTCTTTTGGTATTCTAAGATACATTTATTTCTCTCTAGGATTCTTCCCCCCGCCATTAAAAACCATTCGGATTACCATATAAGCTACAAATTTGCTGTAACTTCGACGTTTTGCGAAGAAACGGCGGTTCGTCATAGAAAACGGCCATTTTCACCGCGATTCGCCGGAGATAATTTACATGATCATCTCGGCATGCAATTCTAGCCGCTGTGCCGCCTGTTGTTACGGCCGAAAGTATATGTTCTTATCCATCACTTGTTACGAGTTATTCACCTCCAAGTGACTCTCGCGATCAGCTGGAAATTGTTAAAGTGGTGGCTTCTTTGTGCTCAAATTGGGGCTCATGAATATGTATATATATATATATATATATATATATATATATATATATATATATATATATATATATATATATATATATATATATATATATATATATATATATATATATATATATATATACGTATTTATATTTTATACACACACACAAACATATATATGTATGTATGTATGTATGTATATATATATGTATATACTGTATTATTTGTGGTCTCATATGATATTTTTTGTAATCTACTGTGTATTTGTTTCAAACTTTCGGACATGTATTTTTCGGTGGATTTGTATTTGCGGTGTTTTGTAGTATCTGCCGGCGTTTCCTGCAAGGCATTGTGGGTCTGTTTTGATCGGAGCGAGCTACACCTCTTCATTATTTCACTTCGAAAGAGTCTTTTGTTGAAATTATGGAACTAAGGTATGTACTGTGAGGTTTATAACATCATTATTTTATGCAGTTACTGTGGTAATAAGTGACTGATTGTTTAAGTTAATGATATGTGGAATATGGAAGAAAATGGAAAACCTGGAGTGTAAGAAACGTGTTGATATTTGAATTTTCTTTTTCATTAGTGATATTATTATGATTTCAAACGCACATATATGTACATATTAGTCATACGGTATTGTTGAGTCTTTTAAATCAAGTCTATATTATGATAGCACATAAAAGGGGACTTGAAGATTAACAATGCATGTATTTTAGGTTAAATGGTGGTAGTTGTCTTCCCATGATTCTATGGCAGCGTCACATGGGAATGCACGATGGTGTAAGTTTTTGATAATATTTATTTATTTATTGTGAATAAGCGTATGAAGGCTATGCAAACTTTTGTTCAATAAGTTCTTTACTATTTTTTTTTAACTGCGTCACGGTTAAATAAGTTGTTTAGTGAATTTCTTAACTGTGTCCGGGTTAAATTAGTTGTTTACTAAATTTCCCAACTGTGTTCTTAAATTCATTGCCATGTTTTATGTGTAATTCGGTATAAACGGTAGAAATGTCATAAAAAGTTTATGATCAATGAAATATTTTCCTTCGTTTTCTTCCTCAGTCTTTCTGATTTGGACAAATGTTTCACGTGTAAGTCACCATTGCAATTACGCTAATTTTATCTTTGGGAATATTCTTTTTTATGGCTACTTATAAGTTGAAACATTTCACAGGTTGAATAAACTGGTAAAGCAGCTCGTGTATCACTTCTGCTGAGGACTGACCTTACAACTCAAAAACACTTGTGCTGAGGACTGATTCTCCAACTCAAGACACTTGATGATACATATACTTATTTGTATATATACATATGTATATATATGTACATATATGTATTTATGTATGTAATGTTTTACACACACACACACACACACACACACACACACACACACACACACACACACACACACACACACAAACACACACAACACCACACACACATCACCACAGACACAGCCTAGCACGCACCCCCCTTTCCCCTGTGGAGCAGCACCTGCGTCCCCAGAGGGTAGGAACATTCCCTTACAACATGCATACCCTCCCCATACCCGTACACGAAGAAGTGAAAAGAGAAAACTCGCAAAAAAGAAGAAGCAAATAGAGAGCGAGAGAGAGAAGAAGGATAGCGATAGTAACAATAACGATGATAATAATGATAATGTCAATGATGATAGTAATGGGAAAATATTACAATAATAGTAATGATGAAATAAGACTAATGATAATGATATAGATAAAACGAAAAAAACGAATATAACGATAGTTATATAGCGATGAAAATGATAAAGATAAAGAATAGAAAGACGTTAAATTTAGAAACAGCAAATAAAATAAGAAAAAAAAAAAACGAATAAAACAGGGAAGGAAAAGTAAATAGAGAGGAAGAAAAACGACAAAACGGAAAGAAAAGAAAACAGAAAACGGAAATCTAAAAAAAATAATAATAATAATCTTGACGTAAACAAACGAAACACTTTGGTAAAAGAAACAAACAAACAAATAATTAGATCACAAATAAACAAACAAACAGACAAACGAACAAACAAACCAACACCCACACAAACAAACAAACACAAACGTAAATTCCCCCCAAAAAGTTATTTAAATGACGGCGCGACGGACACACACGAGACCAATGCAATATTCGTGTCTGTCAAGGACGCCATGATACTAAGGTTAGCGGGAGAAAAGTTGTAATTTAGAGAAGGGTTCCTCCTCCGCCTCGCCAGCGCGCTTCCCGAGGCGATTTTGTTTTGGAATTCGTGCGGGAATACGAGCGCACTCTCTTTTTTTTTGTATTTTTCTTTTTTTGTGTTTATTTTTCTTGTAGCTTTTCCTTGTTTATGTAAGTTCATTGTGATTTTTTTTTTTTTTTTTTTTTTTTTTTGCTGTTTTTTTCGTTGTTTCGGTTTACGATTTTGGAAAGAGAAAGGGTAAAAAGAAGAAAAGAAGCGAGGGAGAATGAGAGAGAGAGGGAGGGGGAGATGAAGAGAGAGAGAGAGAGAGAGAGAGAGAGAGAGAGAGAGAGAGAGAGAGAGAGAGACAGACAGACAGACAGACAGACAGACAGACAGAGAGACAAGAGACATAGAGAGAGAGATGTGCGGGAATACGGACGTACTCTCTTTTTTTTCTTCTTTTTTGTGTTTATTTTTCTTGTATCTTTTCCTTGTTTACGTAAGTTCATTGTGATATTTTTTGTTGTTATTTCGTTGTTTCGGTTTACGATTTTGGAAAGGGGAGAGAGGGGGGAGGGAGAAAGAAGGAGAGAGAGAGAGAGAGAGAGAGAGAGATGAGAGAGAGAGGAGAGAGAGAGAGAGAGAGAGAGATGAGAGAGATGAGAGAGAGAGAGAGAGAGAGAGAGAGAGAGAGAGAGGAGAGAGAGAGAGAGACGGAGGGAGAGAGAGAAGAGAGAGAAAGATTAAGAGAGAGAAAGAGAGAATATTTTATATTATATATATATATATATATATTTATATATATATATATATATATATATATATATAGAGAGAGAGAGACGAGAGAGAGAGAGAAGAGAGAGAAGAGAGAGAGATCAAGACGAAAAGAGAGAGAGAGAGAGTAAGACGAAAAGAGATTTGAGAGAGAGCAAGAACGAAAAAGGGAGAGAGAGAGTAAGACGAAGAGGAGAGAGAGAGAGAGGAGAGATGAGAGAAGAGAGAGAGAGAGAGAGAGCAAGACGAAAAAGACAGGCAGACAGACAGAAACAAAACAAAAAAAAAGAGAAAGATAGTCAAGAATTTTTCCGACAGCGAGAAAGCCATCGCCTAATAGATCTTATTTATGGAATCTATCGCGATGCATAAGACGAAATATTTTATTCATATTTTTGTTACTTTTTCTTTTGCTTTTATCTTCTTGCTCTTATTGTTATTGCTGTTTTCCTTTTTATTGTCATTGTTATTATTGTCATTATTAGTATTATTATTGTTAATATTTTCACTGTTAAGATTATTATCATTATTGTCATTATCATTTCAATATTATTATCATTATTATTTTAATTATCATTATTATTATTATTATTATTAGTAGTAGTAGTAGTAGTAGTATTGTTATTATTATTATTATTATTATTATTATTATTATTATTGTTTGTTTATTATTATTATTATTATTATTATTATTATTATTATTATTATTATTATATTATTATTATTATTATTATTATTATTATTATTATTCATTATCACATTATTGTTATCATTATTATCATTATCATTATGTTATTGTTATTATTACTATCACATCACCCTTATGATTCATTACTATTTACTGTTGTATTACCATGATCATTATTATGGATATTATCAATAGTGTTATTGTTATCATCGATATTATTACTTTCACTGTTATCATTATCCTTGTTATCATCTCTGCTATAATGTTGGCGCTATTAGTCATTATTGTTATTATTGTTATTATTATCATCATTACAATTGAAATTGTATAATTTACACTATAATAAATAACAATATTGATGATAATGATAGTAATTATGATGGTGATAATGATAACAATAATGATGTGATGAATCATTTATAATTATTTTCATCATTATTTTTTTTTCTTATTTCGTAATTCTTCTTATAATCATCGTTTCTTTTATTATTATCTATATTATTATTACAGTTATCATTATCATTGTCATCATCATTATTATCAACATCATTACTATTAACAGCATTATCATCGTTGATATTATTATTATTATCACTGTTA
>NW_020869406.1:101000-103500 GCF_003789085.1 Penaeus vannamei | reverse complement strand
TATCATTATTATTATTTTGTTTATCATTATTGTTATTGTTATCATTATTATTATTTGTTATTATTATTATTATTTTATTTATTATTATTATTATTTATTATTATTTATATTATTATTATTATTATTATTATCATTACCATTATCATGCCTATGGAGATCTGAACCACATTGAAAAAAACACTTGATTTTTGAAAGACCTTAAAAAAAGGGAAATCCTAGTTAGAAGAAAAGAAAACATCTTGACCCAGATTCAGCGACACTCGATAAACGCACATGAATGAAAAATAAAAAAAGATATCGACTTGGGGATATTTGCAGGTGAGTGAGGGCATTTCAGGGACTAAGAAAATATTATTAATATTGGTAATTATTATTATCATTATCATCATAATCATCATAATCATGATCATCATCATCATATCATCATCAGATCATCATATTATTATCATCATCACCATTATTCCTTATCCTCATCATCATCATAATTATTATCATCATCATAATCATCATAATTATAATCATCATAATCATCGTATCATCACCAAATCATCATCATAATTATAATCCTCATAATTATAATCATTCATCATCATCATCACCATCTTAATCATCATCATAATTTATAATCATCATCATAATTATAATCATCATCATCGTCATCATCATCATTATCATCATGCTCTTTGAATCAGTGATACTTGCAAAAGAAAGAAAAAGATCTGGCTACTTTTCACCTGACAGAAAAGTCAGGTAAAAAAATAATAAAATATAAAATAAAAGAAAATAAGTAAATAAAAAAGAAATAAAAAATCTCAGTTTCTTTTCATCACTAGACAATAAGATTAATTATCCTGCTTATATAAGATAACTCACACGACCTCTTTCTCTTGCCATTCCAAAGCGAGAGAGAGAGAATGCGACGTTGCCACATCTCTGCCATTATCGCCACAGGAGGCACTGAAACTGTCGCCATCTGGGATATAATGGGCTTCCTTATTTGGAATGGGAATTGCAGGTGAAATGGGAGTGTTAATGACATTTGTGAATGTTGGTTTTGTTTGCTTCTGCGCGGCGCCAGGTGATGGATGAGGGCCAGGTGATTAGAAATATAAATAAGTATATATATGTATGTGTATATATGTATATATATATATATATATAATATATATATATGTATATATATATATATTATATATATATATATATATATATATATATATAATATATATATACATACACACACACACACACACACACACACACACACACACACACACACACACACACACACACACACACACACATATATTATATTATATATATATATATAATATATATATATATATATATATATATATGTGTGTGTGTGTGTGTGTGTGTGTGTGTGTGTGTGTGTGTGTGTGTGTGTATATATATATATATAATATATATATATATATATATATATATATATATATTTATATATATATATATATATATATATATATATATATATATGTGATATAATATATATATATATATATATATATATATATATAATATATAATATATATATATATATATATATATTAATTGACTTTAATGTTCTTGGGTCATTGATAAAATCCGGATATACATCCAAGAGATACATATCTTAATCTCTATGACAACGCTGCAGTCAGCATTTTTGCATATCTGGAAAGGAGAGAAAGAGAGAAAGAGGAGGAGAAAAAGAAGAGAAAGAAAGAGAGAGAGAGAGAGAGAGAAGAAGAGAGAGAGATGAGAGAGGGAGGAGAGAGGAGAGAGAGAGGAGAGAGAGAGAGAGAGAGAGAGAGAGAGAGAGAGAGAGAGAGGGAGAGAAGGAGAGAGAGAGAGAGAGAGAGGAGAACTGACAGACGAGGAGAAGAGGAGAGGGACAGAGAGAGAGAGAGACAGACAGACAGACAAGAGAGAGAGGAGGAGAGGGAGAGGAGACGAGAGAGAAGAGAGAGAGAGACAGACAGACAGACAGAGAGAGAGAGAGAGAGAGAGATAAAGAGAGATCTAAAAGAGAGAGACCGGGAGAGAGAGAGAGAGACCAAGAGAGAGACAGAGAGATATCTAAAGAGAGAGACAGTGAGAGAGAGACAGAGAAGGAAAGAGAAAGAGAGAGAGAGAAGACATTTCCATAATATAGATTTCATGCCATGGTTCATTTTAAGTGTTTCTTTTCTGTTTTTTTTTTTTCTTGTTTCACCGGGAAATGGGTCGTGTTCCGCCCAAACTTTCCATCCATCAATCATCTTTTCTGGAGTAAAAACAAATACGAAAATGGAAAAGTTTAGAAAAAAATATAGAGATAGAGAGAGAAAGAGAGAGATAGGTACGCGTAGATAGAAAAGGTAAAGTAGGGTGAATAGATAGATAGATAGAAAAAGAGGGAGGAGAGAGAAGAGGGAGAGACAAGAGAAGAAGAGAGAAGAAAGAGAAAATGTATAAGAAAATATTATTGAAACTGAGATATAAAGTAATTACAACAACT
>NW_020869406.1:88456-92706 GCF_003789085.1 Penaeus vannamei | reverse complement strand
ACCTAACCACCCCCTTTCACCCCAACCTTATTCCTACCACCTCCTGCCCCCCCCCCCCACCCACCGCCCCTTCCTTCCTCCCTTTCCCTCCCTCCCCCGTCACACGTTCCCCTGACCCTGTAACCGTCTGGTAATGCCCAGATGAAGCCGAGCCATAATTTTCTGTCGGTGCCCCGTCGGAAAAATCCGAAGCTGGTCTATAAATCTTGCGACTGTCTTTGTGACCCGGCGCGCCGATGGCACCCGGGAATGGTAATGAGGCTAGGAGGAGGAGGCCGCAGTCGGCTCTCGGAAACGCTGGAGTCGGCTTTTTTTCATGTCTTTTTTTCTTTTTTTGAGTTAGAATCGAGTTCAGTCTCATCTATTTCTTTTTTATTTTATTTATTTATTTATTTATTTACTTCGAGTTCAGTCTCATCATCTGTTTACTTTTTTTCTTTTTTCTTTTATAGTTAAAATCGAGTCCTGTCTCATTCTCTTTCCTTTTATTAAATGTCATTTTCTATTCTAAATTCATTCCTCGGTTAGGATCGATCCCAAAAATTCCGAAGAGAGAAAAAAAGAGAAAAGGAACATCGCATCACGACCTGCCTCCTCCTTTTATCCTCCTTTTCCTTCGCAAGAGCCGAAGGAAAAGCCGTATTGAGAACAAGGCTTCGGAAGACGTCACACGCAAATCTTTTCACCGCGTTTCCTCCTCCAGCTGACGAGCAGGAACAGGTGATCAAGCGTAAAGGCTACGATTACCAAGAGATTACGAAGATATATATCTTTCGCCTAATCCCGTGAGGTTTGAATCTTCTTCAAAGGCACTGGGCGCTTACAGTCAACACAAAAAAAGAAAAGTAAACAGACAGAATTAGAAGCGATGTTTGTACGTTTGTATGTACAAACATACATAAATACATGTATGCATAGACACATACATACACATATACACACATAAACATATATATAATATATATATATATATATATATATAATATATAATATATATATATATATATATATATATATAATATATATACATTATATATATACATACATACATAATATATATATATATATAATATATATATATATATATATATATATATATATATATATATATATTATATATATAATATATAATATATGTGTGTGTGTGTGTGTGTGTATGTATGTATATGTATGTAGTACGTATGTATGTATGTACACATGTATCCCCACGTGCATTTGTAGAAACACAATACGCGCCTATTTGCCATACATTAAAGCATTGTTACATTTCGTTAGCGCCCGAGGCTGTTGGGTGATAAACGCAAGAAGAATCGTATGACAGTGCGGGTGTAGGGTTGCCTTCCCTCCCCCCTTCCCCCTCCTCCCTAACTCCTCCCTTTGCCCCAACCCCCCCCCTCTCCCGCGCTTCCCTCCCCCTCCCCCCCTTCCCCGTCCTTCCTCACGCCCTCCTTCGCCCACCGACTCCTTCGCCCAATTAGAAAATTTTTTCTTTTCTCACACTAGTTAAGGAGAAGGACCCTTGGCTGGACTCGTGGACTGGGATGGGTTTACAGGGTTCGTTTCGCTGGACTCTGATGCTTGTGGGGTTCGGGTGATGCTCGGTTTTGGAAATAGGTTGTTTAGAGTTTTTGGATGAGATAGAATTATATATGTGCACATACGTTTATATTACATTTATAACCACTTAAATACATTATAAATATTTTTACACGGAGACGCACTTACAACCACTAACACACACACACACACACACACACACCACACACACACACACACACACACACACACACACACACACTCACACACACACACACACACAACACAACACAACACAACACAACACAGCACACACAACACAAACATAAACACACGCATCCCCCATTTATCAAGAACCATATCTACTTATTTCTTCCAAAAAATAACCCGCATACCCAGTGAAAACTACATGATCCTTTCGCAAGTTCATCTTCCACAAGGCATTTCCCGAATCCTCTCAGCTTTAAGATCTATTCTAGACAAATATTCGCCAACTCACGGCACCCATAAACTCTACCACGGCATTTATCAATTAGAAAATGTTAAGAGTGATAAAGTACCGTCTTATCGAGGTATTTTTCGACGCGTTACGGCTGTCTGGGAACCTATGAGAATGCGACCAATCATTGTCTGGAGGTGGCCGTAGAATAAGGAGAGGAAGAGAGATAGATGGAGGGAGAAAAGGGAGAGAGAGAGAGAGAAGGGGTGGATAGTGTGGGAGGAAAATAGAGATAAATAGATATGTAAGGAGAGAGAGGGAGAGAGAGAGAGAGAGAGAGAGAGAGAGAGAGAGAGAGAGAGAGAGAGAGAGAGAGAGAGAGAGAGAGAGAGAGAGAGAGAGAGAGAGAGAGAGAGAGAGGGAGGAGGAGAGAGAGAGAGAGAGAGACCGTTTCTGATCAACATCAGTGATTATTAATCCTCACCCTCTAAAAAAAAATAAAAGTCTTGAACATAGAGCTCAACTCCACGTTCAGAAACCACTAACTCTCTCCCTTATACACAGACGCGCGGACGCATAGCACGATCTTGCTCCAGGAGGGAAATATCTCATGAAAAATACTGACGCATCACTCTGGCCTGATAAAAGGTCGATTACGTACGTTATATCAAGGGCAAACCCGACCATCCTGTGAAGAACGGTGCACTGTGTTTTTTGCTGTTGTTGTTGTTGTATTTTTGTTTTGTTTTTGTGACTAAACGTACCATGAAAGACGGTTTATAACGGTTATTAAAACTCACCTAACGCTGCTCTTTTTTATTCTTTATTATAGCTGACTTATTTTTGTGACTTTTATTTTTTTATTTCTTCTGTTATTTATTGTGTGTTTCAAGTTTCTCTGTGCGATTATGCAAGAGATTAGGTTAATCCTTTTGTCCATAGTTACTGGAGGACAAAGTAATTGGGAAAATCATCCTCCATTTATATTATATCTTACAACGTGATATATAGAAAATAAGAAAAATAACAGCAACAACAACAATACGTACAAGAAAATAAAATCACGGTAAACAAGCGTATAAATAAAATCAGAAATTAACAAAAACAATCAAAAAGAAAACGAAAGAAAAAAAACGATAAAAACAAACAGATAAACAAAAAATAAAGACGAAATATCAAAGAACGCTGGAAAAATAATATAGGGGAAGGAAATCGCCCTAAAATCCTCCCAATAAACAAGTGCAAAACAAAAACCGGCGGACAAGCGCATTCCCGCCGCGCCATCACGCGCTTCAACCCGAAGACACAAAACCGAAAATTAATGGCGGACGAAAGAGCGATCTCGGGGGCGCTCACTTTAACCAAATTTTTTTTTCTTATATATGCCTGGGGGATTTATTTTTGGCTTTGCTTCGTTTTTTTATTTGTTTTTTTTTGATTTTTTTGATTTTTTTGGGGGGGGGGGGTGGGGGGTGGTTGTTGGTTGTGTTGTTAGTTAGGGAATACTAGAAATAGGTTTTCTATGCGTGAAAAGTGATTAAGAAAATATGAATAATTTGTAAAATATCATTAAAGCGATAGGAAAGTAGAACTATTTTTAATGCCTTGAGATTTTTGGTCGATCTGCTTACCATTTTCCTTCCATACTTTCCTATATTTCATCACTAAAATTATTCAAATTGATTTTTTTTCTCTTTTTCCTAACTCCGATCTCTTACACTTAAACAACTTTTCTTCGGATGATCGACCCAAAAACACAAGGCTAAGAACACAAAAGCGAATTCAAAAACACCATTCACAACACCAACATAAAACGGACACAAAGACAATAACAACAACAACCACAGAGCCACAGAACAACATACTGGTCCAAGTACGTCGAAGAGATGGGTTGTGGAGTGACTGGCACGCTGACAGTCGCTCACTTTCTCTAAGCTGACTGATGAGGCACTGTATTGACTGACGAGGCACTGACGGACACTGGACTGATTTACGGGGCACTGTCTAACTTCCCGTGCCAACCACTTTCACGGGTGTCACTGCTAGCAACTGTGTCTTGTTTGTAGTCTTTTGTCTCTGTCTCGCCGGAGGGGCTTCGAGCACCTCTCGGCACGTCGGCGATTATTTGGTTTGTAATTTAAGGCACTTGATGCAGATAGCTTTTTCTTTTTTCTTTCTTTCTTTTTTTTTTTTTCTTTCTTTTTTTGTCTTTCTATTTTTCTTTCAAGCGTTCATGGGTGGTCTGCGTTTGTTGACTCCGGGTGACGTTACACAC
>NW_020869406.1:73456-78456 GCF_003789085.1 Penaeus vannamei | reverse complement strand
TTAAATTGTTATCATTATTATTATTATTATTATTATTATTATTATTATTATTATTATCATTACCATATTTATTAATACAATCATTATTTATACTAACATTAGTATTTTCATGATTACTGTGATAATTTTGATCAGTAAAAATGCTTTCATTATTATTATTATTATATTCTATTACTATCATAATATTAATGATAATCTTTATTATTATCCTCTATACTTCCTTCACCGTTAGTTGTTGATATATTCTTTGTAGCTATCATTATTATCATCGTTCTTATTACTAACATCAAGTATTAACATGTTCTCAATACTATAAATGCATTCCCATAACTCTTATTATATTGATCTTTATTATTGATACCGTTATCTCTTTTTTATATTTTGATTTATTTTTTTTATTTCATTATCAATATCGTTGTTATCATCGTTATTGTTTTTATGATGCTTATTAATATCATTATCTTTATTATCATTATCATAATTTTTTCGTTATTATTACAATTATTATTATTATTATTATTATTATTATTATTATTATAATAATATAATAATATAATAATAATAATAATAATAATTATTATTATTATTATATATTATTATTATTATTATTATCTATTATTATTATTATTTTATTATTATTATAATAATAATATAATAATAATTATATTATTATTATTATTATATTTATTATTATTATATTATTATTATTATTATTATTTATCATTATATATTACTACAATTTTTATCATTATCATTATTACTATCATTATTATCATTATCATTATTTTATGATGATAATTATCATCACTATCATTATCAATATGATAATCATCATTAATATTATTATTCTCATTTTCATTACTATAGTTCTAATTACCTATCATGATTTTCATTATCATTATCCTTAATATCATTATCATAATTATCATTCTTATTATCATTATTATTATTGTTATTATTATCATTATTATTTTATGATTATGATGATTGATGATGATGATGATTATTATTATTATTATTATCATTATTGCTGTTGTGTTATCATTATCAGTTATTATACTATAATCATCATCATTATTATCATTATTGTATTATATTATTATGATTATTATCATTATAATTATTATGTATTATTATTATTATCATTATTGCAATTATTACTATTACCATTATTGTTATTATTATTATCATTAATATCATCATTATTACTATTGTTATTGGTATTGCTGTTATTACAATTATTATCATTATCATTATCTATCTTAGTAAGATCATCATCACCATTTTCATCATAATTCTATTATTATCTTTATTTATAACATTATGATTTTCTTATCATGGTAACAGTAATAAGGATAATATCATCATAATCATCATTATAATAATTATCATTATTATCATTATTGTTCTTATCATTATTATTGTTTTTGTTATTCTCATTCTTGTTGCAATCATTGTTATTATTATTATTGTTATCATTACAATCATTATCATTACCATTATTATCATGATTATTATACTTATTATTGTTATTATCATTACCATTATCATTGTTATTATCTTTATTGTTATTATTACCACTAATATTATTATTGTCAACACTATTATCCTTATTATTATCATTATCATTATTATTATTATCATCATTATTATTATTATTATTATTATTATTATTATCATTATTATTATTATTATTGTTGTTATTATTATCGTTATTATTATTATTATTATTATTATGTTATCATTATCATTATTATTATTAATTATTTATTATTATTATTATCATTATTATCATTATTATTACTTTTATTATCCTTATTGTTATTAGTATTACATTTATTGTTACTGTTATCATTGTTATTATATCATTATTATAATCATAATTATCATTATCATTATTATTATTATTATTGATATTATCATTACTATCATTATTGCCATTCTTCTTATTAGTGTTGCTACTGTTGTTATCATCATTATTATTACAATTATTATTGTGATTATTAATGTTATTGTTATAATTATCATTCTTTTCACGATTATTATTGTAATCATTACTACTATCAAATAATTATTGCCATTGCAATCATTACGATCACCATCACTCAAGCTACTAAAAAGAATCTCTTAATCTCTGTCTGTATATATGTAACTATCTGGTTAGTTGCCTATGTATTTATCTGTCAATCTGCATATTTTACACACGACCATAAAAGTATAAATATATACAGACATATACAGTCGTAATAATTCATTATGAAACTAAAATCTATGCGTAACAAAAAAAATAGCATATTTGAAATTATATTTTCAATTCTTTTTTTTTTTTTTTATACAGCTACGTACATTAATATTTACTAATATATTTTTAATTTATGTATTTAAATACGAGTCTATTTGTAGAAAGTCTCTGATGTAATCTATTGCCACAAATGATCCTATTTTAGATCTATTAGAGTGACCGACGTATCCGAATATCTATTTATCTGTCTATCGTCTCTTTATCGCGCAGTCAAACGAAAAAAAATGTATACTACGTTCTCTTAAAAAAAGAAAGAAAAAAATCTATATAAATACCACCCAAAGAGTCAATCGATTCTGATGACCAAAAATGAAGAACACACTTCAAGAACCACTCCTTTAAAAAAAAAAAAAAAAAACAAGAAAAAAAACAAGAGAAAATACAAAAAATAAAAATAAAACGAAAGCCGTGAGGATACAATTGTCGAGAAGATAAACTATGGCCTTTTATTACAGTGAGTTCCTTCCTGCCAGGGTGACAGAAGCGGCCACGAGGAGGCTCTCTCCACGACTCGGGCGCCACTGACTGATAAAAATGATTATTGCCCAAACTCTGCCTTAGGTAATATGGTTCCGTCGGGGCGAGGGGAGTGGTTTTTTTTCGTCATGGGAAGCAGACCAGATGGGGAGGTGTGTGTGTTGGTGTTTTTATTTTTATTTTCTTCTTTTTCTTCTTATTTTTGGTGCATCTTCTTGATTCATTGCGTTTATTTATTTATTTTGTTGTTGTTATTATTATTCTCTATCCTGTTTCTTTAGTGTGCATTGTGTGTGCGTGTGTGTGTGTTTTTCAAACTGAGATTCTATTTCTATCAAAATGCATGTTTGATAATCTTATGTTTTAATAACTCCTTTTCCATAGGTAATAAATGATGATTCCTTACATAAAATAATCTACATAGGAATATGTTGTTATATCTATATCAATCTTTAAATCTATCTACCTATATATATATATATATAATATATATATATATATTATATATTATATATATATAATATATATATATATATATTATATATATATATGTATAATATATATATATAATATATATATATTATATATATATATATTATATATATTATATATATATATTATATATATTATATATATATACACACAAATGCATATTTATACATAAACACGTACACGTACATACATATGTGAGTGTGTGGATACATCTCAATAAAGACATAAATGCACACGACAAAAGATATTTATAGGTGTACATACGTATGCAAATGATAACATAATGTAGCCCCGAGTAACCATAGCCTTGTAAATACTTGTAACCACCAAAACATGCAACGGGATCCCCACCCTTCCCCTCTCCCCACCCCTCCCCCTCCCCGGTACACGACCACCCCACCCACCTCCCTTGCATGATAGCCCCTCCCTGTGCGACGCGGAGAGGGAGAGAGGAGGAGAGGGAGAGGGAGAGGAGGGGGAGAGGGAGAGGTGGGAGAGGGAGAGGGAAAGGAAAGGGAAAGGGAAAGGGAAAGGGAAAGGGGAAAGGGAGGAGAGGAAGAGGAGAGAGGGGAGAGAGAGAGAGAGAGGAGAGAGAGAAGAGGAGAGAGAGAGAGAGAGAGAGGAGAGAGAGAGAAGAGAGAGAGAGAGAGAGAGAGATGAGAGAAGGGAGGAGGAAGGGAGAGAGAGAAAGAGAGAGAGAGGAGAGGGAGAGAGAGTTGCCCCTCCCTCCTTCCCCTTCCCCTACTCCCTTCCTATGCCCCTTCCCCTTACCCTCCCACGCCCTTCCCCTTCCCCCCTGCCATCCCACGCCCTTCCCCTTCCCCACGCCCCACGCCCATCCCTCCGCCCGCCCCCGATCCGAGAGTAAAATCCGTGGCGTCTAACTGTCAGGGATCACTCGGCGCTAATGATATGCATGTGATTGAGTCGTCACCCCCCCAGAGGAGCGCAGCTAGTCTTCACATCCGATACGGGGCGTGGGCGTGGGCGTGGCGGGAGTGTCTTCCGCCTCGAGGATCAGGCACGGAGGAGAGGCGCGGAGGCATTACGTATTAATGATATTCATATAGGAGAGATGATCGCCAATGAAGGCGTTTGAGGCACCGTTATAAACCGATCTGTCATTTCGAGGGGATAAATGCCGTTTAAAATATTTCACAACTTGAATGTCTTCTAGACTCTTAAGAGGTGGGGGGGGGGGGGGGTGGGGGGTATGGGGTTATATTGGTAGATCATAATAATGCCGAGCGTACTTATCTACTTTTAGAAAAAATAAGCAACAAAATGGTAATAGTGCAGTCACATGCACTAAATATACACTTAGAAATATTAAAAACAATGAGGATATATTTTAACATATATGGATATATATATATATATATATATATAATATATATATATATATATATATATATATATATATTTATATATATAATATATTATATATATATAATACAATAATATATAATGCACATATATTATGTGTATATGCATGTATATATGCATGAAATCACATACACATACAGAGCACATACATATAGTTTGAACAGACACCAAAATGCATATTCATATATACTAGCGAAAAAAAAAATCGCAGCTCAAAAAAAAAAAAAAAAAAAAAAAAAATCACAGAACACTGAAGCGCACTAAACGACCATTACATGTTAATGTATTACTTACGATCTCCATTGCTTAAATCTGAGGTGGTTACCGGGCAGCTGGTGTGTTG
>NW_020869406.1:55956-60956 GCF_003789085.1 Penaeus vannamei | reverse complement strand
TTTTCCTACAAAACAAAACCTACTTAACAACGAATCATTTTAACAAACTTTCTTTTATATTCCCCAAATAATTACTCAAAAAACAAACAAACAAAAAAACACTGTCTCATTACCCAGGTGCAACGGGCATTTCGGACGTGTTGAACCAAGTCACGATGAACGTAATCGAACGCGATGTGTGCGACGCCATCTATGGGGAACAAGGAGAAGGTGTCTTGTGCGTGGATGCCAGCGGCGGAGGAATATGTGATGTGAGAGAGAAGGATAAAAAAGGATTTAAAAAATCTTGTTTTTTTGTGGCTTCCTGTTTTTCTCTTTTATTCTATTTGTCTGTTTGTTTCTTTGTGTCTCTGTTTCTTTCTTTTATTGTTTGTCAGTTTCTTTGTCTGTTTGTGTTGCCTGCTTTCTCTCTTATTTTGTCTGTCTATTTGTTTGTTTCTTTGTTTCTCTCTATTTCTCTCTCTTATTCTGTCTGTCTGTCTATTTCTGTCTGTCTCTCTGTTTTTCTCTCTTATTCTGTGTCTGTTTGTTTCTTTCCTTTATTCTGTCTGTCAGTTTCTTTGTTTGTTTGTGTATCCCTTTTCTCTCTCTTATTCTCTCTGTCTGTCTGTTTGTCTGTCTCTGTCTGTTTGTGTGTGTCTGCTTTTCTCTCTTATTTTGTCTGTCTGTTTGATTGTTTCTTTGTTTGTGTCTCTCTGTTTCTCTCTCGTATTCTGTCTGTCTGTCTATCTCTGTTTGTGTCTCTCAGTTTTTTCTCTCTTAGTCTGTCTGTTTGTTTCTTTCTCTGTTTGTCTCTCCCTGTTTCTCTCTTATTCTGCCTGTTTGTCTCCCTGTTTCTCTCTTATCCTGTCTCTCTGTCTATCTCTGTCTGTTTGTGTGTGCCTGTTTCTCTCTCTTATTCTGTCTGTCTGTCTCTGTTTGTATCTACCAATTTCTCTCTTATTATGTCCGTCTGTCTCCGTTTGTGTCTGCTTGTTTATCTCTCTTATTCTGTCTGTCTGTCTCTGTGTAAACCTCCTGTTTCTATGCAGTTTATAGAGTTATAATTTCCTTCTAAAATCTAATATATTTTCCCTGTGTCAAGTTTAACATACCTATAATATTTCACAAAACATCAAAGTATTTCATCTACATGATTATAAAAAAAAAATAGTTGCTGATGCTTATAAGCTAGTAATGCTAGTAATAGTTCTGCTAGTACTATTCTTATGAACTTGCTGAAGTTATTATCGTTATTTTTTTCGTTTTTCTATCTCTTTTTTAAATTTCTTGTAACATTAGTATTTTTATAATTAATCAATTCTGTTTTCTCATCATCATCACCATCACCACAATAATCATTATCATAACCTTCATTATCATCATCTTCACCACCACTATCAAAATAATCATTATCATTATTATCATACCCATCACTTTCATCATCACTTTCATCACCACCATAATTATCGTCTTTACCATCATCACCATAAACACCACCATCATCAGCATCACCATCATATCCTCATTACCATCGCAATCACTATCATATCACTATCATCAGCATCACAACACCATCACCATCTCATCATCACTATCACATCACCATCACACCAGCATCACCATCTCATCATCACCATCACCATCACACCAGCATCACCATCTCATCATCACCATCACATCACCATCACCATCACACCAGCATCACCATCTCATCATCACCATCACATCATCACATCACAGCATCATCTCATCAGCATCACATCATCCAGCATCACATCATCAGCATCACTATCACATCATCATCACCATCTCATCAGCATCATCATATCAGCATCACCATCACATCATCAACACCATCTCATCATCATCATCATCATCATCACTATCACACCAGCATCAACATCAGCATCACCATCTCATCAGCATCACCATCACACCAGCATCACCATCTCATCATCATCACTATCACATCATCACCAATACAAAAGCATCATCACTATCACATCATCACCATCTCATCATCACCATCTCATCAACACCAGCATCAGCATCACCAATACAAACGCATCACTATCATCACCATCACCATCATCACCATACACATCACATCGTCATTTCGCTCCTTTAACCTGCCTCCCCCCCCCCCCCCCAGGGTGACTCCGGCGGCCCCCTGGTGCACGAAAACCGCATTTACGGCATCACATCCTACGCCTCCGCCCTAGGATGCTCGTCTGGATGGCCCGAAGGATTCACCCGCGTCCTGCACTACGTGGCTTGGATTCAGGAACATACGGGACTTACTTTTGAAAAAGCCGTTTGAAGAGTTTGAAGTTTTCCCGCCATTTTTTTTTTTTTTTTTTTTTTTTTTTTTTTTTTTGCAAAAGGGGAATGTAGGGGCTATTTTTAGACTTACTTTTGAAAAATCCGTTTGAAGAGAGGGTGTTTTCCCGCCATTTTTTTTTTTTTCAAAAGGGGCATGTAAGGGCTATTTTTAGACTTACTTTTGAAAAATCCGTTTGAAGAGAGGGTGTTTTCCCGCCATTTTTTTCGAAAGAGGGGGATGTAGGGGCTATTTTTAGTTTGTTTATTTGTTTATTTGCTGGTCGGAAGGATTCCTTTTCCTGCTCTACTTAGCTTGGATTCAGGAACATACGGGACTTCGTTTTGAAAAATCCGTTTGAAGAGAGGGTGTTTTTCCCGCCATTTTTTTTTCGAAAGAGGGGGGGGGGTGTAGGGGTGGTTTGGGAGTTTATTCTTATTGTTTATTTGTTTATGTTTATTTGCCGGCTCATATATATGGGTTTGGATTTAAGAACATACGGGTTTTACTTTTGAAAAATCCGTTTGAAGAGAGGGTGTTTTTCCCGCCATTTTTTTTTTTTTTTTTTTTTTTGAAAGAGGGGAATGTAGGTGATATTTTTCGTTTGTTTATTTGTTTATGTTTATTTGTTGGTCGGAAGGATTCCTTTTCCTGCTCTACTTGGCTTGGATTCAGGAACATACGGGACTTACTTTTGAAAAATCCGTTTGAAGAGTTTGAAGTTTTCCCGCCATTTATTTTTTATTTTTTATTTATTTATTTTTTTTCTTTTTTGAAAGAGGGGGGTGTAGGGGTGGTTTGGGAGTTTATTTTTATTGTTTATTTGTTTGTTTATTTTTCGGCTCATATATATGGGTTTGGATTCAAGAACATACGGGTCTTACTTTTGAAAAATCCGTTTGGAAAGAGGGTGTTTTTTCCCGCCATTTTTTATTTCGAAAGAGGGGAATGTAGGGGTTATTTTTAGTTTGTTTATTTGTTTATGTTTATTTACTGGTCGGAAGGATTCCTTGTCCTGCTCTACTTGGCTTGGATTCAGGAATATACGGGACTTACTTTTGAAAAATCCGTTTGAAGAGAGGGTGTTTTCCCGCCATTTTTTTTTCGAAAGGGGGGGTGTAGGGGTGGTTTGGGAGTTTATTCTTATTGTTTATTTGTTTGTTTATTTGCCGGCTCATATATATGGGCTTGGATTCAAGAACATACGGGTTTTACTTTTGAAAGATCCGTTTGAAGAGAGGGTGTTTTTTCCCGCCATTTTTTTTATTTAGAAAGAGGGGAATGTAGGGGTTATTTTTAGATTGTTTATTTGTTTGTTTATTTGCTGGTCGGAAGGATTCCTTGTCCTGCTCTACTTGGTTTGGATTCAGGAACATACGGGTCTTACTTTTGAAAGATCCGTTTGAAGAGAGGGTGTTTTCCCGCCATTTTTTGAAAGAGGAAGGTGTAAATATGGTCTGGAAATTTATTATGGGTTTATTTTTGGTTTGTTTATTTGTTTATATTTATTTGCTGGTCGGAAGGATTCCTTGTCCTTCACTACTGGGTTTGGATTCAGGAACATACGAGCCTTAGTCCAGAAAATTTTATTTGAAAAGTTTTCCCGCTTTTTTTTGAGAGAGTGATCTTGGAAATCATAATAATTGGCTTTTTATTCACTTTAATTGTTTATTGTTGATTCGCCTTCTTGATTGTTGTCACCATTATTGTAATCGTGATTGATGTCATTATTATTGTTATTATTACATTTTGTTTTTCTTTCCTTTCTTTTGGAATATTTTTGATTTCAAAGATCGAGGGATCTTCTTATCTTTTCATTATCTCCTTTTCCATGCGATACACGCACTCATATAGATGTAATGCGTGATATATATATANNNGGAAGCGAGAGAGAGAAAGAGAGAGAGGGGGGGGGAAGCGAGAGAGATAGAGATAGAGAGAGGAAGCGAAAGAGAGAGAGAAAGAGAGGGAGAGGGGGCAAGAGAGAGAGAGAGAGTTGGGGGCAGAAAATTAATCGCATACACTATAGAGCCACAGAATCAATAATGGAAATAAAACCAGCCAGATACAGTAGTAAAAGATAAAACTTTTCATGCGTCTAATAATCCGGAAGGAACGACCGGAAATAAACTTTTCATAGGAAAATGAATAGAGAAAAGGAAGCGTTAAAAGTTTCCCAAAATTTATCATTACAATTTTTCCTATAATTCAGCGAACCAATCTAAGCGTCGTAGAAGGAAAGATAAAAAAAAAAAAAAAAAAAAAAAAAAAAATTGCAAGGAAAAGCTGGTAACACTGTAAAAAGTTTTAAGGTTTGCGGCAAGAACGGAGGGATCTGGCAACGCTGCGGATCGGGTCGTAAATGCAGGGGAAATTTTAGTTCTGAGAAAATGTGTCGACGACGAGCATTCAGTCCCGAGCGAAGAGGATCTGAAGCCATAAAGATAGAGAGAGAGTTTATTCCTCGGGATGAGATCATTGCCGGAGTGCGAGTGAGTGACGGGGCGTGGCTCCGGCTGCGGGAGTTGGAGTGGCAGCGGTTCAGCGGTTCAGCGGTTCAGCGGTTCAGCGGCGGGCAGACGCCTTGTGTGGACGGCGGGGGTTTATGCCAATAAGCATCTGTTTTTTTATGTTAGGGATATGTACACACATACACACGCACACACACACACACACACACACATATATATATATATAT
>NW_020869406.1:50000-55648 GCF_003789085.1 Penaeus vannamei | reverse complement strand
GTCCGTGCAGATTTTTCTATCTCATGGATGTGACGAAAGAAGGATCCTTTAGCAACATTCTTATTTGGGGTCCATCAAAATTACCAGCTTTTACTTCCTCGTCACTAAGACCACTAGATTGCTCTAAAATACCTGAAACAATCACCATCTTTGTTTAAAGCTTTTCCAAATTGTTTCATCAATACAAGCTTTACATGAAGAGGTGGCAAAATGATCCGATTCGGGTCCACCAATGGCTCATTCACACTATTTTTTCTCCCTAACATTGAAACTGTCCCTCCTTGGCCAATCTTTTCTAATCCAATGTTCAGCTTTGTCTCGGCTATCCCATAAGCATAAAAACAAGGAAGTCTGTGTACCCGCTGTGCTGTCCAAGAAGGGAACTTACCATTTTCAAGTCGACACAAAATACCCATTGGTGCTCATCATATTGGATCTCTTCTAGAACTACTTTTATGTTGTCATACTTTTCCTTGAGTGTCACTGAATGTCCTATTGGAATTGAACCATATTTATTGCCATCTTTGAAATACTGTAGCAACATTTTTTCTCGATAAAAAAAAGTTATTTTTGTACGGGAATCTTTTCTGAATGGAAAACTGGTCTTATTGTTGAAGAAAGGTTTGGTATTGCAAAAGTTTTTTTTTATTCTTTGAATTGATACCAGTAATACTGACAAAGAAATAACAGTCGTCGTTTTTTTTTTCTCTCACCATACCATTGGAATACCAAACTTCAAATCTTTTCTGTCACCTTTGGGCCATTTTCAACACAGGATCGACAAACTGGAGCCCATGACTTGCCTTGATCAAGTTTGATCTGAAAGTAGGCATAGTAAGCTTTTTCACAAAATCATTAATGCACTGCACACACAGATATTGGATTTCATTCAGTAAAAAATGTGTTGGGCGGTGAAATGATAAAGGGAATAATGATAAGGATGATGATGATAATGTTGAAGATGAAGATGATGATGATGATGATGATGATGATGTGATGGTGATGATGACGACGACGACGACGATGATGATAATGATAGTGATAATGATGATGAAGATGAATACGATGATGATTATGATGATGATGATGAAGCTGAAAAATGAAGCTGAAGCTGAAAATGAAGAAGATGATGATGATGGTGCCAGTAATAGCATCCGCAATGATGAAGAAAATGTCGATTTCAAGTCACCCCGGAAATTTGATACAGATCTCAACTAGCTGCACCAATCCAGCAATTTCGCTCAGTATTTTCGCATAACAATACGAATCTGGCGGGCATACCTGTTAATTTGAAATGTGGTGATGTACATATTCTTTTATTTCCATTTCTATGTATTTATGGCTTTCGATTTGAATGTATACCCGTTTTGATAATTTTGGACAAGTTTACCAAAGCAATACGTTTTCTGTGATATTTTTAGTTTTAGATATTCATTCGTTTTGATGATTTAAGTATACCGTTTTCTCAATATGACATGTCTATTTGAGGATTCTGTCATGTCATAATTTTTTATTGAAATTGCGATTGTGTTTCGATTTAGACGAGTTCACCATGGCTCTCCCTCCGTTTTCTTTAACACAAGTCTAGCCTCACCCCGTCTTAAGCATTACCAAGGCATTTTACATCATATCAGTGCATATAGTTAATATGCTAATGCTTATCTCGGTTGCTGAGATGCATACAAGTCGATTTTTATTCATAACTTAACGTCCGATTTTATTTCCTGTAATTCCTCGATCGGAATTTCTCCTTTAAAGTGTAAAGTTATGAAATATTTCATTCACAAGTTTGCGTTTAATAAGCATGTCAATACTCACAGGAATGAACTAGGTGCAATTGTAATGGTAATGCCACTGATGGTGAATCGGATATTTTTAACGATAATCATATTGATTATGGAAACGGAAACATGAAAATTATTATGATGGTAATAATACTGTTGTTTATGATAATGACAATAAAAATAAAAACAAAAACTGTAATAATCATGACATGAGAATAATGGGGACGATGTGAATGATAACAGTGATAATGACAGTGATGATTATGATGGAAAATGACTAATAATAAAAAAAAATGATAAAGCTAATAGTAACGATACAAATAAGAATAATACCAGCAATGATAATATAAAAACGGTAATACTTTTGATACTACAAAGGCGACAGAGGCATAAGATCAACATTTTTTTTTTCCAACAGCAATCATATCCAATCCGTGTGACCTAACACATCCATTACTTTTATTATTATTGTTTTTGTTTGATGATGATGATGATGATGATTATTATTATTATTATTATTATTATTATTATTATTATATATTATTGTATTATATTATTATTATTATTATTATTATTATTATTATTATTATTATTATTATTATATATTATTATTATTATTATATATTATTATTATTATTATTATTATTATTATTATTATTATTAATACTATTATCATTATTATTGTTATTATTATTGTTGTTTTGTTGTTGTTGTTGTTTTTTTATTATCATTATATTATCATTATCATTATCATTACTCATTATCAATATTATTATATTATTATTATTATTATTGTGATTATTATTATTATTATTATTATTATTATTATTATTATTATCAGCGTAAAGAAAATAGACAAAAAAGAGCCTCACAGTGGTTGGGCGACACTAAATCATCGCATTTTATGACACTACCTCAACTTTGCGCTTTTTGGAGCGTGACTTTCCTTTCTCTAAACTTTCCCGTCTGTAGTTTTCAGTAACGTCAAGATACCAGACGGACATATCTGGGTGAAACTCGGGTGATTCAGGGACTTATACAATAATTAGACTCGAGGGTCTTGTATATATATCTGCCAAATCCCCGAGGTCAGAGAAATAGGCCTAGGGTTGTACTTGTTTCTATTTCTGTTGATTGTGATGAAAGATTGTATGTGTTTTTATGTATCTTAAGGGTATTAGAAAGTATTATTTTATTTATTTTTTTCGTAAGAAAGCATGTCTGTCTGTCTGGTCTGTCTGTCTCTCTCTCTCTCTCTCTCTCTCTCTCTCTCTCTCTCTCTCTCTCTCTCTCTCTCTCTCTCTCTCTCTCTCTCCCTGTCTTTCGCTCTCTCTCATTCTCTCTCTCTCTCTCTCTCTCTCTCTCTCTCTCTCTCTCTCTCTCTCTCTCTCTCTCTCTCTCTCTCTCTCTCTCTCTCTCTCTCTCTCTCTCTCTCTCTCTCTCTCTCTCTCTCTCTCTCTCTCTCTCTCTCTCTCTCTCTCTCTCTCTCTCTCTCTCTCTCTCTCTCTCTCTCTCTCTCTCTTTAAGGGTGAAAAATAAAACAAAAACTTTACATGAAAACACATCATCTTAATATGCATGTTGTTGGAAACTTAGCTTAATGATCTTACAACTTCTGAGGAAAAGTTAAGGAACACTCATACACCCACACTACATTAATAATCATGTTGATTTACTTGAAAATAGAAACAGTAACGAGGATGATGATGGTCAATAGTTGCAGTAGTAGTAGTATCAGTAACAATAGTAATGTGTATAATGAAACGACAATGATATTTATAATGATAATAATATTTATGATAACAACTATGAATAACAATAATGATAAAAGCAATGATATTGATAATAATAATAATAATGATGATAATATTAATGGTGATGATAATGATAACAGTAGAAATAATTATAATGATAATAATAATGATGAAAGTAACAATAATGATAATTCGTGTTATCATAATCATTATCACAATAATCACCAGGATGTTAACTATAGAGAGAGAGAGAGAGAGAGAGAGAGAGAGAGAGAGAGAGAGAGAAGAGAGAGAGAGAAGAGAGAGAGAGAGAGAGAGAGAGAGAGAGAGAGAGAGAGAGAGAGAGAGAGAGAGAGAGAGAGAGAGAGAGAGAGAGAGAGAGAGAGAGAGAGACAGAGAGAGAGAGAGAGAGAGAGAGAGAGAGAGAGAGAGAGAGAGAGAACCAGACAGACAGAGACAGAGAGAGAGAGAGAGAGAGAGACTGATTTACACGGGGCATAGCAACTGACTAAAGATGAAAGTTTCTGGCAAATTACTCGGGACACACGCAGAACAAAACACATTTTAGGCCGCGAGTACTGAAGCCAAAATGAGCGAGTGGGGTCCATTCCTCTGTCACGGATGGTGGATGCCGTCTTTGCTCACACCCCAAGCATCCTTCTCTCTTTTTTTTTTCGATTTAAGAGCCAGTCTGCAGCTGCGGGGTAAGAGTGAGTGTCTTCCTGTATTCGTCCTTAACATAATTTTCGCAGGGATGTTATCTTTTTCCCCCAGAGAAGGAATTCTAGCCTGGTTATTGTTTATATTTATACATATTTTTTTCTATTGCCGTCTGTTTGGGCTTATGGTTCTGTCCATTATCATTTGCTCGTCTGAATGTGTGCGGGGAGAGTGCTGACGTTATTTCATCACACACACACACACAGGCATGCACACACACATACAATCACACACATACACATACAAGCACAGACACACACACAAACATACACATTCATGCACACAGGCACGCCACATACACATACAATCACACACATGCACATACAAGCACACACATAAACACAAGCACAAACGCACACAGGCACGCACATACACATACAATCACACACACATACACACACACACACACACACACACGATTATATGTACAGTTGCGGACATTCCAACACGTACACCTCGATTCTGGAGGTGACAATTTTTTCTGGATATACTTGTATAGTAAGTAATATTCCGTGAGTTAGGATGTTAGGATGACTGTGATTGCTTGAAATAATTTAAAAATTTTCTACAACTTGAAGGAAATCCGACTTAGGAAATTATATCAGAATGTATAACCATTCAAATTACAAAAACATAAGAACAACAATATTTCGTAGTTTGACAACGCACCTAGGCAATGTTTGTCACGTACAGCAGAATGAATGAAACCTTAAAAGTGTTTTTATATTCAGTAAGTAAAACTATTCATGATGTGTCTAAAAGGCAACAAAAGAACTTGCGAAAGGCGCATACTGATGATGATTATTGATGTGAAAAAAATATCAAAATGTTTCTGATTATCCGGCCTTTAAATTTCTTGTCACACACACACACACACTCACTCACACACAAATATACCTATGTATAAGTATGATTATATATATATATATATATATATATATATATATATATATATATATATATATATATATACATTTATATAAATATATAAATACCTGCCTGCAACAGTGAGGGTCACCATCAGAGAAGTTATTTATTCATACATATATATATATATATATATATATATATATATATATATATTATATATATATATATATATATATATATATACTCGTATATGGGTGTGCGTGTTTGTGTGGGGGTAGATGTACACATGTATACAAAATCGTTCCTCAACTTTTGATGTTAACATTTTTTACAAATTAATAGTACTCAAGAGATTTAATGAACACTGAGGACAATAACTTTTTATTAAAATCGACTGATGACTTAGATTGGGACAATGGCTGTTGCATGTGATGGTTCATTTTCTTCTCCGCTCATTAACGGAACACAATACGTCTTTTCTGATGTGCAATTCACGCTTAACAAATACAATTCACTCTCG
>NW_020869406.1:17500-25000 GCF_003789085.1 Penaeus vannamei | reverse complement strand
GAGAGGATTTATCGTCATATCCATCTTTTAAAAATGATAAAAGCATTTAATTATATAAAATGCAACATGTCGCGTTAACACTGTCAAAAAACAAAACGAAATAAACTTATGTAACCGAACATGAAGTAATTCTTTGAAATGAAAAGAGTGGCGTTTTATAAAGGAATTTTAAATGTTTTGTAATAAAATAATGCTATTCTGGATATACGGTACATAATCCATAAGGATACATATACTGAAGATTACACAGTAAACTAACATTATGAAATCTTTTAAGTAAAAGTATTTACAATGCTCTACAAGCGATCCTTTCATCATAATTTTTTTTTTACAACATACTACAGTGACATCACTTCGTCCAAGATTAAATAATGCAGGAGTGAAGCCTCAGACATCACACGCGAAGTTGCCAACGAGTAAATAAAAAGCGAGAGACTATAAACTCGTATAGAATGGGCTATAAGGGCTAAAATTCATTCTCTCGCATATAAATACCATTGCCATTTAAAATGACGACTCTGTTAAAAGAGAATAAGGAAATAAGTACTGTTACTAGAAAATGCAAATCACACAATAACTTACGTGCATGAGGAAACGTTTCCAGTGTTTTCTTCGTGTGTCGTAAACGTTTATGGCCCAAACATTGCAATGTCGTTGTGTGTGTGTGTGTGTGTGTGTGTGTGTGTGTGTGTGTGTGTGTGTGTGTGTGTGTGTGTGTGTGGTGTGTGTGTGTGTGTGTGCTAGATGTTCGTAATTAATGTCTATTAACCGCTCTCTGTTTCCGTTGCAGAATAGTTGCTGTGCATAATAAGCCTTGTTTATCATTAAAGGAAAAGCCTTTTATTACAATCGATAATTATTTTTTGTATTATTCTTATCTGTCATTGATTATCTTAGATAATATTATCAATATTTATGTTATTATCTTCATGGTCATTATTATTATTTGATGCTTTTACTACCGTTCTATGTTTCCTTTTCATTGTTTCTTATCGATAACATCGTCATTAGTAGAAGAAAACATTAATTTTCTCTTAATTCAAGCATAAACCTATTTGTTCTTCTCCGTGTTCTTTTACAACCTTTCTGTGGGTTTAGTCACTGTGTATCTTTCGTTCTTCAGAGAGACATCCGTGTAATCAGAATGAACTGCGTAAGTGCATTCGTAGATCTGTCATTTTGTTCTTTGATCGCGAGACACTTTCGAGACACGATGCTGATCAAGTTGAACAATAAAGAGAGGAATCCACACGTGTGTTTTTTTCTGCTCTCCCTTCTCTTGTTTTGTCTCAAAGTGTGAAACAGTTTGTCGGAGGATTACGGGGATCGCCCTGACCTCTTTAAGCCGATATAGTCAAGACCTGAAGACCGTTTCCACAGATGTATTATCCAGAAATACCTCGGGGATTTCATGGTGTTTAGGCTTACAGGGTCTGGCAACGGTGACGGGAGGGGTGAGCGTGGAAGGGAGGCCAACGTGAGCAGAGAAGGAGGATGGGAACCGCCGTAACCGTTGTTAGATCCACGCTGAGAAGAAACTGATAAAAAGAAAAGTTAAGAGAATTGTGATAGAAGACAATAAAAAAAAGTAAGAGAATTGTGATAGAAGAACAATAAAAAAAGATTAAGAAATTGTGATAAAGATAAAAAGATAAAAGAGCTAAGAGAATGGTGATTCAACAGGGCCGCTGTGGATTCGTGGAGAGAAGGCTACGTGAGTGAGGAAAGCTAAACAAGGCAGTTTAATTGCGAAGCAGGCCCATCGACTCGTGAACAGCACACCGGCTAATCGTGAACCATCATAATTCAGATATAATTGTATCAGACTTGTCAAATAAGATCTGAATTACCCTAAACAACAGACGCATCCTCATTATAATAGGGCTTTGGGTTCAAGGCGATTAAGGCTTACAAAGCCGACTATGCAGCTTGGTGGACTCCTTGATCTTTCATTCGACAGTTATGTTCTCATCACGGTCTTTTTCGTAGCACTGTTCACTATGATTATTGTGGCATTTAAGCAGCTGATGAGTCAAAACAGAAGGGCATTTATAAAGCCTTCAATAAAGGCAGCCGCTAAGCTAACGATATTCTTTGAAGATCAACATTTTATGATGTTGATACAGTATGATCAAAAATTTACATTCATTTTAACAGAATCAGCAGTTAAATTGTTAATTTCATTCCAAATCTTTATCACTGTGTTTCACTTAGAGCCACGGACTTAAACTGCCAAATAATGCGGCCAATGTAACCTTTGTAGGATAAGTTAGAAGGAATTTGGTTTATTCACTATACAAAGTTTTTAATTATTTTAAATTTTATTATTTATTATTATTATTATTATTATTATTATTATTATTATTATTATTATTATTATTATTTACAGAGATACACCTGTTTTTCATAACTCAATTCTTCATTCATCTCCCACTGACTACTAGAGGTAATGAATAAAAGGAACGAATATGTCTGCCATATTACGTATGATAATTTTAACGTTAACCTGACAAACAAGTTGAATTTAACAAGAAGCAAACTCAGACTAAGAAGAAATGTAACAATTTCAACTGCGGAAAGATATTTCGCAACAGGCAAGCATACAACGCAATGCAATGAAAGACGTAATCATAACCGACCTTAAAATGAATCCGACGTGAAAGTGTACGAATTCTATCACCGACATATACGTCAAATGATGGATTGTTTTAATCAAGCTTTTAGCGTGCATCTCGTTTATTTTGTCATCTTTTTTTTATTTTCTTTCTTATCCTACACGCCCTCTGCTTATCAAATCGTCATCATACATTAGAGTTTATACAGAATTCCGAATGCATAGACCCTTAGGGACATCGAAGGGAGAATCCTACGAGCTTTAACAGGATTTGGGCCGTATTCATGGTGCCATTTCCATACCCGCTGCCTACATGGCGAGAGTGATCGAAGTCGGAATAGAGCTGAAATTAGGGAAAATGGCGAGTGGCATCGATGGCAAGGATAGTTATGGCTTCAGCGGTTGGTACGTTGAAGGAAAAATGGTGTGATGTGGAAGTGTCGTTTTCCCTTTCCCTACTCTCTCTCTCTCTCTCTCTCTCTCTCTCTCTCTCTCTCTCTCTCTCTCTCTCTCTCTCTCTCTCTCTCTCTCTCTCTCTCTCTCTCTCTCTCTCTCTCTCTCATAGACCCTCTCTCTCTCCCTGACTCCCCCCCCCTCTCTCTCTCATAGATCCTCTCTCTTTCTGTCTCTCTCTTCTCTCTTCTTCCTTCTCCCCCCCCCCCCCTCTCTCTCTCTTTTCTCTGTCTGTCTGTCTCTCTCCCCCCTTCTCTCTCTCTCTCTCCGTCTGTCTTTATGCCTGTCTATCTGTCTGTCTCTCTCTTATTTTGTCTCTCTCTGTCTGTATGCCTGTCTGTCTGTCTCTCTTTCTCTGTCTGCCTCTGTCTCTCTCTCTTTGTCTGTATGTATGCTTGTCTATCTGTCTGTCTCTCTCTTTCTCTGTCTGTCTGTCTGTCTCTCTGTCTGTCTGTCTCTTCTCTCTATCTCTCTGTCTGTAACCTGTCTGTCTGTCTCTCTCTCTCTCCTTTCTGCTTTTTATTACGTTAATGATCACCACAAACGGCAAAAATCACGTGTTGCTCTGCGATATACACGTTACACCGTATATACACTCGGAGCCAGTGAATTTTACAAAATGAAATTTCCGAAGACGCATGACGTCACGAGAAGATGGAAACGGCAGTACCAGACTTCTAATGGAAATTCTGAACTGAAACACGCAACAGAGAGTCTTCCGGTTATGTTTCTTGATTTTACTCGACGCAAAAGAAGGGAAAAAAAGTTACACAGGAAAACTTCCGTTGCTCAAGAAGTATCTTCAGAGCCAAAGTTCTGCATTGAAGGCTTATTCATGGTGATGACACAACTGTGGAAAGCAAATAACTATAGGTCTCCACTTTGCATTTCAATCTGCATCAGCATTGAAGGATAAAGTTTGCTTTTAACTCTGGCAGGAAAAAGGAAAGAACTTGAAATATCTAAGTCATACGGACATTCAAATTGGTAAAAGCATGACATATCATCGTGATCGTGTTTGATAAAAATACATTTCAAAACTGATTTAATAGAAATCGGAAGGGGATCAAGAAAATTCACTAATACAAATCCCTGCTTGCGTAAATACGTGGATGAACGCATGGAACATAATAAACGTGATTGAACAAATGACTATTACACTGACACGCAGATCTTTGTGTAGCATTTTCTTCTTTTATGAACCGTCTATTCCATCTATTCATATTTGTCGTCAACTCCTTCGTGTATGTCAATTCACTTCCAGGACGTCACAGAATATGCAGTTGCCCTAAGCACCTGCAAACCCATTCATCACAATCTCCATTTCATTTCTTTCATTAATATTAATAACAACAGTAATGATAATGCTAATAATAATCATTATCATTCATGATAAGTACAATGAAATGATAAAAATAATGATGATAAAATCATTACTGCAATTATAATAACAGCAACAGTAACAACAACATTAAGAGTAATAATGATAATAATAATACTAGCAACCTTTCTATTATCATTCCATTCGGATAACAGTTTGTTAAAAGGTATTCGTACAGATTTTTTCTTTCTTTTCTTTTCGTTTGTGTCAAAGTGATATTTTCCAGAAGTGTTTCACGCAGTCTCAGAGAGGAATTTGCATTTTCACTGATTGGGATTCGCATCGCGGGTTTCTTGATATAAAGTTCTATTTCAAAAGTCAGTTATAACGGTCGCTGGAACATGGAAAGAATTTTCAACATGTCCGAATCATATGACGGGGCATTGACTTCGGTGATATGAATGTCTTTGAAATCTTTCTCTTTCTCTATGATACAATGCTATAGGCTGAAAATGTCACATAATAGACTGTCTATTTATCTAAGATGCAAAACCTTATGCAACTTCCACTCTTTCTGAGAAATACATTTAAAAGTTTCCACGGCCTTTCGAAACGAAGAGTTGTGTGTATAAACCGTCATATGTACAGAGCAGTCAGGTACTTTTTTCCATGTTGTTTCCAGTATTTTGCCCGTAATTGAAAATCATACCTGCAGATGAAGTACTTTGATGTTTTTTTTCGATTTTTCTCCTGTGAAATTAAGAATAATAGCTTTTTCTTTCCAAAGTTTTGTATGTCAGTGTGCTATCGTGTTTTGTAGCGACCTTTATACAACGGCATACAATGTATCAAAACGTTAGATGTTTCGGGATACTACAAAACAAGGCCTGAAGTGTTGTACTTGAATACTGAAATTTCCTTACAACTAAACGTGCAGAAGTTTTTAATGGTCTGCTTCATTAAGATTTGCGACTTACTGTGCTGTAGCAAATGGTTCTTTAACATTTATTCTTAAGTTTTTCCTATCCCACATTAAAGTCAAAATCAAAGGTTATATATATTGTTAGGCAACATAATTGTAGTTCTAGGCCGTGCAAATGAGTACGGTGGCCAGTTCCTTCAGTGACTCTGACCCAGCATCTGATGTCAGCATACCAGTAATCTCCTCTCCTCCTCTCTCCCTCCCACTCCCTTCCTCCTCTCCTCTCCTCCCTCTCCTCTCCTCTCCCTTCCCCTCCTCTCCCTCTCCTTCCCCTCCTCTCCTCTGCATCCCCACCCCAACTCTCATTCTGCAACTGCTGTGAGTGCTGACTGTGCTTACCAACCAGATCATCATTCTCTTCTGTAATCTGCGAAAAGAAGGTCAGAACAACTGATTATTTCAACTTCATAATATCCTCACCCTCAGATGAGTCGACTGAGAGGCCACCGGGAGCGACCCCTGAACCTTGAAACTTCAAATCGAGCCCTCTATCACTAATCTAATATTCCCATATGCAGAAAAAGGTATGAATGAGACTGGATATCTTCACAATATAAGAGGTGTATTTGACCGGTTTCGATTACGTCTTCAAAACATCTCTTGTATTGTGAAGATATCCAGTCTCATTCATACCTTTTCTACATTTGTCAACATGGATACGTTCACTCCCATATGCATTTACCAAGCCAGTACCTTGTGTCAATTAATCTACTGATCCTCACACGTCCCCTTTCCTCGCCTCCCTCCCCCCCCTTCCACGCTCCCTCTGCAGTATGCATGTTTGCTCACACTCCGCCCTGGCCTCTACTCCCTCCCTTCCAGGCACGCGTCTCGATACTCTGAAATGCAGGACCTGGGTTCGAAAGAGCGCTATCCACTTTCACTATCCGTACCTTTACGTGCCTTTACGTGCACGGGCATACGCGTTCAATTCATGCTCTGGTTTTATTTCCATGAGGTTGTCCATGTATAAATGAGGAAAACAATGTTATTCTAGTGAAATGACTTAAATGCCATATTAGGATTCTTGGATGGGTGACCGTCGATCGCCTGTGTTGCCGATTACCAATTTTCGTATTAACTGCTCTCGTCACCACTCAGCTTTAGACACAACATTGTGCAATGTATAGGAGGAAATATGGCATATACATTTACATGTTGATATATATGTATGTGTGAGTGTGTGCTTGTGTATTTGTGTATGGAATAATTCTTTGAGGAATTCGTTTTTTTTTTTTTTTTTTTTTTTTTTTGCAGCAACAGGTTAGGTCACTCATATTCGTAATTTGTATTTGCATATTTCATTTTTTTTTTTTTTTTTTTTTTGCCTTACAAACATACTTGAATTTCTGAGCCCACGTGGCACCAAATCATTACATATGGAAACGCAATAGAAGATAAATTAATACACACACGCGCGCATACATAACCACTTGCACATATAAAACACAAATTCCCTCTTTATTCACACGCACGTGCACACACGCACATTACACATACACACACACACACACACACACACACACACACACACACACACACACACACACACACACACACACACACACACACACACACACACACGCACGCCACACACAACACAAATACACACACACACACACACACACAAAACACACACACACACCAGACACACACACACACACACACACACAAACACACACACCACAACACCACACACCACACACACACACACACACACACACCACACCACACACACACACACACACACACACACACACACACGCACGCAATCACACAAAGAACACACAAAATACACACACACACACACACGCGCACGAACACAAACACACACACACTTACAATACGCAGACACACACACAACACACACACCACACACACACACACACACACCACACACACCACAACACACAACACACAACACACACACACACACATCACGCACACATACACACACACACGCAAACACACACAACACAACACACAACCACACACACACACACACACACACACACACACACACACACACCACACAAAACGCACACACACACACATACACATACACACATACACACTCATACAAACATATTCACAGAAAGAAAGATACAGAGAGAAATGGAAGATAATGAG
>NW_020869406.1:10000-12500 GCF_003789085.1 Penaeus vannamei | reverse complement strand
GCCGCAGATACGATGATTCCGATGATGAGAGAGAAAGACAGAGAGAAAAGGAATAAACTGCAAAAGACAGTCAGAGACAGGTACTAGTACAGACAAAGATATGGCTACGAGAGGAGAAAGAGATAGATCAGCGAAGAGGGTCGGGGCGGCTCGGCACGAAGGAGGAGACAGAGACGCACCGAATTATGAGAGGCCAGACACGACGGGGGTAGAAGGAGAGAGAAATAAGATTAAGAAATAAACTATCCAGGTCATTCTACACCTATACTCTGTTTGCCCCTACCTCGACTGTCGCTTCCAGCGCATAGATCTCTGACTATCCGAATCTCATGGGAACAAAGCTAATGGAATCTTACTTTACCTTGTATAAGTTCGGATACAGAGTCAAGATCTACTCATTTGCCACATCGGCCAAGACTCCAGAACCTTTTTACACAAATGGAACACTCACTTGGCAAGGATACAGTATTGTCAATGGCAATCACATCTATCATCGTTTTAAGGTATTGGGAGACATAGGAAGGAATCCGACGGCCACTACACTCAAATCCGTGCTTGCCTCTGTCGTTCTTGTCTCCGACATGCTCGTGAATGAACAACCACGTCCAGACGAGGGCAAGCGCTGCGAAAAAAACGTGGGAGAACGATTATGGCTGTTCCGGTCTTTTTTTTCTTGGCACAGCACGCAACATGGAAGGCAAAATTATCCTCACGATATGTTTCGCAGTCTTTGAGGCAGCCACGGCTGCAACTCCATCTACCTCGTTCTCTCTTCTCTAAAATCTGCTGTGGATGTGTGTTGTGGTGTGTTAAACATCATTAATCATCAGAATGTTGTGTGTCGCCTGTGTGTGTTGTGTGTGTTGTGTGTGTGTGGGTGGTTGATCATATATATTATAATATATTATAATACTATATATATCATATACATATATATTAACTACCTATATTCGTGTGTGTGTGTGTGTGTGTGTGTGTGTGCGAACAATGTGTGAAATTGTGTTGTGTGTGTGTATCCTTTCCTCCGCTCCTCCCTCTCTCTCTCTGGAAACACATTTCAAAACTCAACAGAAACAAATTGCCATCTATTCAAACAAAATTTCAAAGCACTTTCAGTGGTCAATTAGGACTTGCAATCACGAGGAAATTAGAGCCTTACTCTACGTGCAACAATGCAATATCCAGCTTAGAAAAAAACACTGCATGCCTTTGAAAGAATCAAGGAAGTAAAAAGCTAAACAATCTGCATTCGTAATTCCGTGAAATGTTGCCAAAACATTGAAGTGATGTGCATGGAGCAGACTATTGAGTGGCTTCAGCCTCATAGAGCGTTGTTAACGATTAAAATTAGGGGATTTTCGACCTTGGTACATATAACCATGGCATATTCCACTGAACAGAGTGCAGTGTACACCATAAATGATGTAGGACAAGTAACAAATAACACTCCTGCTTGATCTCCTCCCTTGTGACAAAATTACCCATTATGTTGAGATTTATTGACGAAATCAATGGCATTAAAATCCATACGTAATCTCATACTGATTTTATGGCAAATAAACTGATCCCCTACGTTAAAAGGGTACATGGAAATCCTCAATAAATACCCTCAAAAGGCTTGGCCACACTCAGTGCAAGGGACGCAGACTGCACAGGGCTACCATGCGCGAAAGACGGGGGTGCCAGATCGTATTTTTGCTAAAGCCCTAGCTACAAAATCTATCTCCAAGAACTTCCATGTATAAAAATTTCCATATCATCCCTTGTAGTTCTCGAGTCCTAATTTCCATCGAGCTGAACGCACGAAATCTTCAGGACAAGGGAGTCGACATTGTTGTGTCTTCAAGGCTTTTATTGCTTGATCGGGTCGGACTTGTTCCTAACACGCTTGTCAGGTTGACTTCCGAGCTGAATTTCGGTCCCTCCTTGTGCGAGAACCCATGCGTCGTCTTCAGTATTTTGCTCGTTCGTTTTCATATTTTAAACGTTGTCTTTTTCTGGAATAGTGTGTCTCATATATATATATATATATATATATATATATATATATATATATATATATATATATATAAACAAATAGACAGATAGAGAGAAAGATAGATAGATGGATAGATAGACAGGTGAATAGATGGAAAGAGAAGATAGATGAATACTTACGCATCGATAGTAAAGATATAGATAATAACGTAAATACAAGCAAACATGTATATGTATAAAGATAGAAAAAATATGTATATGTATGAGAAGATAATATATATGTATATATATATTATATATATATATTATATAAATCGATAAATAAATAAATATAAATAAAATATATAAATATATAATATATATATAGATATATATATATAATATATATATATATATATATATATATATATTATAGTATATATATATTATATATACATACACACACACACACACACCACACACCACACACACACACACACACACACACACACACACAGCGCACACACACACACACACACACACA
>NW_020869406.1:0-5000 GCF_003789085.1 Penaeus vannamei | reverse complement strand
AGTGGACTAAGCTAGTGGAAAAACAAAGAAAAATAAGCTTGTGATCACACGCTGTAACAAGTGGGCGGAGTTTGGAGAGTGACGTAAGAACAAGTGGGAGGAGCCTCGTGACTTGATAAAAAGGTGGGCGGGGGCTTAGCTTTGAGAGTGACAAGTGGGCGGAGCTTAAAGAGTGACGTCATAGAAGCAGTGTTACGACCAAGCCCTCATGACGTCAGTACAAGTGGGAGGAGCTTAAAGAGTGACGTCATAGAAGCAAAGTTACGATCCCATGACGTCAGTACAAGTGGGAGGAGCTTGAAGAGTGATGGCATGAGGGGGCTTGGCTTAAGTAGGTTTGTCCTGTGGCGAGGGGGCGTGGTTTAATCGGATGGTTTCACGCCCATGCGAAGAGAGGATGGCGGAGGAGGAGGAGGAGGAGGGAGAGGAGGAGAAGGAGGGGGAGAAAGAGAAAGAAAAGAGAGGGAGAGAAGAGAAAGACAGAGAGAGAGAGGCAGAAGAGGAGGCGTGGCTTCCTCCTCGTCTCCGCCTCCCCTCCACGCCCTCCCGTCTCGATTCTCCCGCCTCGCGAGGGTCAAAAGAGAGGTCGGCTTCGAAGACGGAGAAGCACCGCCCACTATGGAGGGCGTCATCCTTACCGACGTCTGTCTTAATCAGAGCCCCACCTTCTCTCTCTCCGGACACGCCTACTCGCTTCCCGGACACACCTATTCCCCTCCCACGTCTCGACACACCCATTCCTCTTTCAGTCCTTCTTTTTCACCTCCTTCTTCGCGGAACCATGCTTCTCCTCTTTCTAGACACGCCCATTCCTCTCTCGGCTCCTCCCACGCTCACTCTCCGCCTCTTTCTCCTGGACACGCCCACAGCCAGCCTCTCTCCGCCTCTGAGCTCCTTCGCTCTGCTCTGGGTAGGCATGGCTTGCATGCAGAAGGGCGGAGCTTATCAAGAAATGGGCGGGGCTTGCCTACAGAAGGGCGGAGCTTATCAGGAAATGGGCGGGGCTTACCTACAGAAGGGCGGAGCTTATCAGGGGGGGGCTTGTCCACAGAAGGGCGGAGCTTGTGGGCGGGGCTTGTCCTACAGAAGAAATCATGGGCGGAGCTTGTCTAAACCACAAATCGCGCCTCCGAAGCGTTCCGAAGACCAAAAAGATGGAAAGAGAGAGAGGAAAGGAAACAGCAGCAGAAACGAGAGAGCAGAAGAGCCAAAGAATTCCAAAAAGGCGGTCAAGGGAAGCAGACAAAACGAAGCAAATTCTCAGAATTCCCAAGAAAACGGAGCAAAATCCCAGAATTCCCGAGGAAACGGAGCAAGATTCCCAGAATTCCCAAGCCGGAGGAAACGGAGAGAATTCCCAAGAAAATGGAGAGAGCGGAGAGGGAACTCGACCCAACGCGGGGCAAAATGACCAGGCCAGGTCGTCGCAGGTCGGCAGCTCAGTCGCCAAGTCCTTCCTCGACCGCTTGCTGACCTTTCTGACCTTGCCGACGACGAGGTCAGCTGTGGTCAGCTACGAGGACTGGCGGAAGGCGCTTTTGGGAGAAGACGGGTCGAGTGTGACCCTCCCCAGCCCTGGGGTGACCTCGTCGGCGGCGCAGGAGCTTCGAATGACCTCCGTGAACCCTTCCCTGACCGGATTGTCGGACGGGGACTCGAACGGGGGATCGCGTGACCTCGCGCCGTGGTCTGACCCCGGCGAGAAGCGGAGAGGGTCATCCGTGTCTTCGAACTCCTCTTCCGGGGTAGGAAAGACCCCTGAACACGCGAACGGGGTAGAAAAGACCCCAAAACAGGTGCTGACCCACGCCAAGAGAGCAAACGAGGAGGGCAGACAGACCCCGAACTCGACCCCCAGAGCGCGGAGACCCCTCCCAGTCCTGACCCCAAGGAGAGAAAAGGAAGAACCCCGAACATCGACCTCCAGGGCGCGGGAAGACCCGCCGACCCTGACCCAGGAGGGAAGGAGAGGTCGACCCCTGAGGACCCAGAACAGACCCCCCGAAATCTGACCCCAAAACTCGACCCCCAGACCCTCGAAGACCCCCTAATCCTGACCCCAGGAGAGAAGGAGACCCCAAACTCGACCCCGACCAGACCTCGAAGACCCCTAATCTGACCCCCAAAAACTCTGACCCAGACTCGAACGACCCCCTAATCTGACCCTAGGAGAAGAACAGACCCCAAACTTGACCCCATCGTCCAAGGTGAACTCTCTGACCCCGCTCTTAGGGTTGAAAAGGTCGGGTCAGGTCAAGTCGTACAGTTCAGTGGATCAGCTGTTTCCGAAACGGTCCCAGGAGGAGAAAGGTAATGTCCGTTCTTCTTGTTTCTCTCTTTCCTTCTTTCTCTCTCTCTTTCTTTCTTCTTTGTTCTTTTCTTCTCTCTTTTTCTTTCTTTCTTTCTTTATTTCTTTCTCTCTTTCTTCTTTCTCTCTTCTTTTTTTCTTTTCTTTCTTTTTCGTCTTTTTTTTTTTGTTTTTCTTTCCTTCTTTCTATCTCTCTCTCTTTCTTTCTTTCTTTTTCTCTCTCTCTTTTTCCTTTTTTTCCGTCGTTTTTTTTGTTTTCTTTCTTTCGCTTCTTTTTCGTTCTTTTTTCCTCTCTCTCTTTTTTCTGTTTTTCTCTCGTTTTCTTTTTTTTTTGTTTTTTTTCTTTCCTTCTTTCTCTCTTTTTTCTTTTCTTTCTTTCTTTTTCTCTCTCTCTTTTTCTTTTTTCTCTCGTTTTTTTTGTTTTTCTTTCCTTTCTATCTCTTCTCTTTTTTCTTTCTTCTTTCTTTTTCTCGTCTCTCTTTTTCTTCATCTTTGCTCTCCGTTCTTTTTAACTTTTCTTTCCTTCTTTCTATCCTCTCTCTTCCTTTCTTTTTGTTTTTCCTCTCGTATCTTTTTCTTTTCTTCTTCTCTCGTTTTATTGGTTTTAATTCCTTTCTTTCTGTTTTCTCTCCTCGTCTCTTTTTCTTCTCTTTCCTTCGTTTTTTATGTTTTTATTCTTCTTTCCTTTCTTTCTATCTCTCGCCCTCTCTTTTGTCACTTTCTTTCTTTCTTTTCTCTCTTCTCATCTTTTTCTTTCTTTCTCTCGTTTTTTTTTTGTTTGTTTTTCTTTCGCTTTCTCTCCAGTTTTTTTTTATTGTTTTTCTTTCTTTCTTTTTCTTTTCTCCTCTTTTTTTTTTCTTTTTTTCTTGTCTGTCTCTCGTCACTTGGTTCTTCTCCTCTTTCCTTCTCTCATCTCGTCCTCCTCGTCGTCTCTCCTCTACCTCTCTCTCTCTCTCTCTCTCTCTCCTCGTTTTTTTCTTTCTTTTTCTTCCTCTTCCTCCTCCCGCTGTCTCTCTTTCCCCTTTCTCTCTCTCTCCCCCGCTCCCTCTTTCTTTCTCCTCCCTAGCTCGGCTCCTCACGATCAGCCTCTTCCTTCCTCCTCCTCGTTTTTTTTTTTTTTTTTTTCTTTTCGTTCTTTCTTTCTTTTTTCTCCGTCTCTTTTTTCCTTTCTTTCTCTCTCCTTGGTTCTCTCTTTCCTTCCCCTCTCTCTCTTCACTGTTTCTCCTCTTTCCTTTTCTCTCCTCTCTCTCTTCTTCTTCTCTTCTTTCTTTCTCTCTCCTTCCTCTCGTTTCTCTTTCTCTTCTCGTCTTGGTTCTTTCCTTCTTTCTCTCTCCTCCTTATCTCCTCTTTTGTCTTTTCCTTTCTCGTCTCTCTCTTTCTTTCTTTCCTCATCTCATCTTTTCTTCTTTTCTTTCTTTCTCTCTCTCTCCCATCTTTTTCTTTTTCTCACATCTCTCTCTCCCGTCTCTCTTTCTCTTTTCCTGTTCTTTTTCCTCTCTCTCTTTCCTTCTTTCTCGTCTCTTTTTTCTCTTTCTTCTTTCTCTCCCTTGGTGTCTCTTCTTTCCTTCTTTCCTCTCTTTCCCTTCTTTCTCTTTCCTCTCTCTCGTTTTCTATCTTACTTGTCTCTTCCTCCTTTTTTTCCTTTCCTCCCTCTCTCTCTTTTGGTCTCAACTCTCGCTATATGTCTCTTGGTATTTTTCGTATAGTTTTGTCTCTATAAATTTCCTTTCTTTCTCCTCCTTCGTTCGTACTTTGGTATCTCTTTCTCTCTCTTCTCTCTGTATCTTCATCTCGCTCATCTCTGATCGTGTCTGTCTCTTCTCTCCTCTCACCCCGCTCTCTACTCTCTCGTCCTGCCTCTCTTCCTCTCTATATCTCATTCCTCCTCCTCTACTTTCTTCCTCCTGTCTCTCTCTCTGCTCTCTCTCTCCTCTCTCCCTCCTCTCTCGTCCCCTCTCGTCTCTCAGTCCTCCCTTCTCATCGGTCTCTCTCCCTTCTCAGTCTCTCATTCTTCTCTCTCCGTCTCCTCTCTCTCTCTCTTCTCTCCCTCTCCTTCATCTCTTCTCTCTCTCGATCTCTCTCTCTCTCATCTCCTCTGCGATCCGTCTGCGCCTACTTCTCTCATTCTCCTCCCCTTGCTCTTCTCTGCTCTCGGTCCCTTCGTCGTCTTCTGCTCTCTCTCGTCGCTTCTCCACCTCCCTTCTCTCTCTCTCTCCCTTCTCCTCCATCAGCCTCTCTCCCTTCCTCTTCTCTCCCCTTCGTCTCTCCCTCTCACCTTCTCTCTCGTCTCCTCCTTCTCGATCTGCTCTTCTCCCTTTCCTCTCTCCCTTCTCTCTCTCTCTCCCTCTCTCTCTCTCTCTCTCTCCCTCTCTTCTCTCTCCGTCCTCTCGTCTGCTCATTCTCTGCTCCTCTCTCACTCTCTCTTCCACTCATTACCGTCCTCACTTCCTTGCCTGCCAAACAGACTATTAAAAAAAACATTGATTATTAAATTATACAAAGAACAAGCAAGAACGCAGTTCTACGGAAGACTCGACCTAAAATTCTTTTGAGGAATTTTGAGTGCAGGTCAAATGCCTAAACAAAAAAAAAAAAAGAAAAGAGATAATAAAGGAACACAACGCTGAACAAAAAAAAAGATGGGCAGCGAGAGGGACGAAGAGGGGGGGAGGGGGAAAGGGGAAGGAGAAGG
>NW_020869405.1:451063-455288 GCF_003789085.1 Penaeus vannamei | reverse complement strand
GAGAGAGAGGATCAGAAAGATCGTTTTATCAGCAGACGAACATCTAGCGAGATCGAGAGCGAGCAGAGTCAGATCTGCAGGCATCGATGCACAATAGAGAGACAAAGAAGAAGAGAGAGAGATCGTCGGAGGGAGCCCCACCTCTCTCAGATGTCCTCTCTTGGCGGGGATGCGGGGTCAGGGATAAAAGTCCACTCCGGGTCCTAATTCGGCTCCTTCTTCGAGAGAGCGGAAATGCGGTGAATGCAGAATCCGTCTTATTGCAAGCTGCCCGAGTCACTTGATTATGTTCGGCGGATATGATCCCGACATACTGTATGGTAATGCGACGAACTTCCCACGTCCGTATTTTGTTGATTTGATTCCGAATTAAAACCAAAAAAAAATAAAGTTTTCATATTCGAAGTAAACCGAGGTCGAGTTCCGAGTCGTTTAGGGAACAGATCGCTGTCACTTGGCACGGTTGTTTAAAACGCGGGCGGGGAATTGACACGTGTTTGCCCGTGTCATGTCTCGACCATTTTTGTAAAGGTTTGTTTTGATTTTTTTTTTGTTTTTATGATTTCTAGGCATAAGCGATGTTTTTATGTTTTAATATTATGAATTTCTGGCATAAGCGATGTTTTTTATGTTTTATTTATGATTTCTAGGCATAGAGCGAAAGGTATATTCCTCGACCAGTTTTTGCAAAGGTTGTTTTGATTTTGTTTTTAGTGTTTTATACCAATTTTTTAATGTTTTTATAGCCGATTTTTGTAAAAGGTTTTGTTTTGAATTTTGTTTTTATGTTTTTTATACGCATTTTTGTAAAGGTTTGTTTTGATTTTGTCTTTATGTCTTTTTTTATGATTTTTATGTTTTTTATACCATTTTTGTAAAGGGTTTGTTTTGAATTTTTGTTTTAATGTATTTGGTTTGTTTTTTTATGATAATCTGGCACAGCGTTTCCCCTTCAGAAATCCTTGGTGCCAACGCCCTGAGCCCCAAAGCTGGAGGGCGGAAGAAGCAGCGAGCAAATTGCCAGAATCTATTTATAGAAAAATTCAAACTTGACTCATCCATAGCTGAGAGGCTGAAGGAATGTATCGTTATGTCTCCTGTTTGAGGTATGAGTCCGGTTCCGTCTGCTTCGCTTTTTCCCTGCAAATATTGTCATTCTTATTTCCCCCCTCCAACGCGTTTGGTCTTATCATCCTGTTATGACGACTCCTTTACCTTCCTATCCGCGTGTCGCAGCTTGCCGTGCCCTTTCTCGTCGTTCTGACCGGCCTCGTCCTATCTCTCTTCTGACACCCGTTCCCCCCGCATCACTCCCGGCTACTGATGTCGCTCACAGTCCAGTTTCTGCCCTGTTCCCTTCCTTTTCCCGACTCCGCCGCTTCTGTCTCACACCCCCCGCCCGACGTCCCGACCCCATTAAAAACTTGGAGCGCGGGTCGTACAAGGGAGCCCCCGGGCATGAGAGCATAAATATCAATCAGAATCGCAGGCTCCTAGCTTTTGTCCCGTCCGCCTGCCCCGCTCTCCCTCTTTACCCTGTCTCCCCGTTTCTCTTCTCTCTCTTTCTTCTCTCTTCCTCTTAGTCTTTCTCTCTTTCTCCTGTCTGTCGCTTTCTCTGTCTTCTGTCTGTGTCGCTTCTTACTGTCTGTCTCTGTCTCTCGTCTCCTCGACCGTCAGTCTTCCTTCTCTCGTCTCACCTCTCTCGGATCTCTCTCTCTTCTCTCTCTCTCTCTTCGCCCTCTCATTCTCGTTCTCTCCTCTCTCTCTTCTCTCTCTCTATATATATATTTATAGATATATATATAATATATATAATTAATATAAATATATATATATAATATATATAAATAATATTTTCTCTTTCTGTTTCTTTTTCTTCTTTTATTTTAATTTTATTTTCTTTTCCTCTTTCTTTCTTTTGTTTTATCTTCTCATTTACTGTGTTCTTTCTTTCTCTTTTGTTTCCCTCCCAACTTCCTTGTGCAACTCCATCCCTACCCACCACCTTAATCAGTACAGCAGGCCAAACCCTACCTAACCCAGTTGCCCGACCCGCCAACCCCACACAACCCACCCGATCCCCACCAACCCCCACCCGACCCCACACCAACCCCGACCCGTCTGGACCCGAGCCAACCCACCCGAACCGCTCACCAACCCATCCCGCACTCCCCACAGAAACGCTCCCAGCCCCCTAACCTCCACCACCCAACCTCCAGGACCCGACACCCCGCACCGTAACGCATATCCCACCCGACCGTGCCTCACAGAAGCCCCACCCGACCGCCGGCTCCACTCTGAAACGACCCCGTTCCCACTGTCCGACCCAACACCAATCAGCGTCCATCGCCGAAAGCCGAACCGTCGGCCGGGGCGGTGCCCGCCACACAACCCGGGCCCGATACCCCGACCTACTACGACCACTATACGAACCCCACAGCGACCCGCCGGCAACACCAAACCGCCACCGCCCGACCAGGAGGTAGCGCTGACCCCACGGCACTACCGCGACTTTCCCCTGCCATTTCTTCCTAGGCCAGTCGACTGTCAACCCGACGCAAATCGAACCCCGTTCCAACCCTTCCCCCTCCCTTGGTCACTTTTCCTGCCACCCTCAGCCCCCCCCCCCCCTTCCCCCCGTGGGAGTGAGAGGGGTCGCAGAAAGGAGGGGGGTAGTCCAGCCATGGGTCTGGCTGGCCACTACTGACGTGACTGGGGGAATTTGGGCTCGCAGTAGTCCGGAGCCGGGCACGCATATGAGGGTGACCATCGAGGGGCAGGAATCCGGCTGCAGTGGCGTGGAAGCACGGATGCTCTCAAAGGTGGATTCCGATGGGTAGGATTGGCGTGAGGGGGAAGAGGGGGTTCGCAGAAGGATGCATGGGACGTGGAGTGGGCGCGTCCGTCGGGGGCGGGGCCGAGAGGGGAGCGGGGGGGGGGGGCGGGGAAGGTGAGGGGAGCGTGAAAAAGACTTACGTACAACCGCAGAGTTTTAAGGGTATAATAACTGTATTGGTTTTAAGTATTGTCTCTCTCTCTCTTTCTATTTTCTTCCCCCTGAGTCTCTCATCTCTTCTCTCTCCTCTCTCTCTCATCTCATTCCTCACCTCTCTCCTCTCTCTCTCTCTCTCTCTCTCGCTCCTCTCTCTCTCTTCTCGCGTTTAATAAGGTGCAGGCTGTGCTAGGAGGTCCTCCTCTCTCTCTCATCTCACTCAAAATCTCTCAATCTAATCTCAAATACAAAAAAAAAAAAAAAGGGTTGTCCTCGGTCGTGGGTTATCGTTATGAGCGTCTGTGATCCGGACGGAATAACCTTACTCATTAGAGAGAGTGTGTGTGTGTGTGTAGGATGTGTGTTGTGATCTGTGTGTAGTGTGTGGTGTGTGTGTGTGTGTGTGGTGTTGTTCATACAAGAAGTATTTGTAAAGTAAAGAATATAGAATATAAAAAAATAATAAATAAGATAAAAGATAAAAAGTACCAAGGTGGTTTTGTGTCAGACTGAAATATACGGAGTCGTCCTTAGTTCAGTTTCAGTTCTGGGAGAATCGTTTGGCAATTGACAGCTGGATTATTATCGATTGCTTCATTCACTTCACTTTCACGTTGCAGCCGCTCGCCGCAAACACAAACACGGACACGCGTGTTTGTATATAGACGTATGTGTGAGATCTGTATCTTTATCTCTCTCTCTCCTCTTTTTCTCTGCTCCCTCCTCCCTCTTCTCCCTTAATACACGCACACGCACATACACACACACATACACACATGTGTGGTGTGTGTGTGTGTGTGTGTGTTGTATATATATATATATATACATATATATATATGTATTATATGATATATATATAAATATATATATATATACTATATATATATATATATAATATATATAATATATATATTATATATATATATTATTTATTTATATATATATATAATATATATGTATATATATATATATATTAATATATATATATATTATATATATTATATATATATATATATATATATCATATTTGTGTGCATGCTTGTATGTGCGCACATATACAACATACATGTGCGTGTGTGATCACAATTGCTAATGAGAGACAGCCTGCCGGGCGCGTTGGCAGTCAGCCCATGTTTATGCCATGAATTGTTTTGTGTCATAAACGCAGTCCCCAAATGCCGTGAGCTTGCACTGGCGCCCTCGGAATTTCATTTCGCATAAATCCTACGGTTT
>NW_020869405.1:418563-423563 GCF_003789085.1 Penaeus vannamei | reverse complement strand
AATAGAGAGAGAGAGAGAGAGAGAGAGAGGAGAGAGAGAGAGAGAGGGGGTGTGAGAAGACAGACAGCGAGAAGGCAGACATAGAGAAAGAGAGGGAGAGAGAGAGAGGGAGAGAGAGAGGGGAGGGGCAGACAGCAAGACAGACAGAGAGAGAAAAAGAGAAAGAAAATTAGATAGATAGATAGATAGATAGAGAGAGAGAGAGAGAGAGAGAGAGAGAGAGAGAGAGGAGAGAGATAGAGAGAGAGAGAGAGAGAGAGAGAGAGAGGGAGACGAAGAGAGAGAGGGAGAGAGTACGAAAGAGAGAGACAGAGACAGAGACAGACAGGCAGACAGACAGACAGACAAACAGAGAGGAATAAAGACAGACAGCCAGACAGAGAGAGAAAGAGAAAGAGAGAGAGGTGGAGACAGAGACAGACAGACAGAGAGAGAGAGAGAGATAGAGAGAGAGGAATAAAGACAGACAGCCAGACAGAGAGAGAAAGAGAAGGAGAGAGGGGGGGGGGAGACAGATAGCCAGACAGAGAAAGACGGCATGATTTATGCCTCAAGGGGTTTCCTCTCCCGCCTTGGACATCCCTGGCATCTTGTGATTCTGAGGATCATATCTCCCGCCGTTGTTTGGGTTCGGTTCTTTCGGCCGGCGACCCGCGGGACATACGAGAGCTAACCCTTGACAGTAGAGGAGCATAGAGAGCGCTTAAGTGCCTCATGAATTTTCATAACCCACGTGTGGCAACGTTAAACATGCAATAAAAATAGTCGGAATGTAAACGCGAATCCCAGCCGGGCCCGACGCACCACGAGCCTCAACTTCTATAAATTTATGACTCATTCTATCAGAAGACCTCCCGTTTTGTGGCCTCGGAAATAGGCTTATAGAAACGGTTACAAGTCGCTTTCCTCATTATACTTGACATAATAAACTTCCATTAGTATTCAAACTAATTAAAGATAATTGCATCTTACGTCTGAAGCTCCGAAAATCTTGAAATACTTTTATGGAGCGCCCCCTCCCTTCCACCTTCATGGGCCATTAAGCATGCATTGTAATGCTCGCCATAACATCGCCCGCCGACCCAAACGGGGGACAACACGTTATTCTGCTGCTCCTCCCTTCGCAGGCTCCCTCCCCCTCCTCTCGGTCTCCCTTCCCCCACTCCCCCATCTTCTTCCCATCTCCTCGCAAGTTGCTTCGTTGGAGTGTAAGCGACGCAGAACACAGCAATTGTTATTTGTTATTGCACAGCTCGTCTTCTTCTCTGTCACTCCGTTGCAAGTCGCCAATTCCTTCTGGGTGCAGCGTGCTTGGTTCACCGAGTCCTTACTCCTTATCTGCGTTCTCACTTCCCCTTCGCGTCTCATCGCCGCCTCTTTTTCCCACAGAGTTGTTAATTTCAGAATTTAATTCCCATACTCCGGCAACATACTATGTATGGTGAATGCGATGCCAAATACTCATTTCTGCGTCAGTGCGTCTAGTAAACATTCTGCAACGGATGCTGCGCTGGCTCGACTGATGGACTTCAGACATGAGTTGTATCATACGAAGACTTCAGACTTGTCATGTATGTACCGCGCGTCACACTCCTTGAGGCGTCTTGAAGGAGTAGGGCTTACCGAAGGTTCCTTTCCGGACAGAGGATGGATCCAGATCAGATCATCAAATCCTTTCCAAACCAAAGGAGATTTCAGCAAACAAACGAAAATGACGTCACAGGAGAGAATGTCCTTCAGATTACTCCGCTCGCTCACTCCCTGCAGTCCCCTGCTCCCTTCCTCCCTCCGCGGACACGGGCCGGGCGCTGCCATTCACCGCCTCGCTTGGTCTTTCCTTTTTTATTCTTTTTTCTTGATTTCCTCGTGAGGCGAATGGAGGCAGGGAGAGGCTAATGGACGCGAGGGAAGTGAGTGCCCACCTTCGCTCGGGCAGGAGGGACCCCGCGAGGGCGTGAGGCGCGCTGGTCACATCGCCGGACCACCCACCAAGCGGCCGATGGGGGTGTTGTGTAATTAATTAGTCGTGGCAAGTAGAAGAAAATCTGATATTACATGCGTGCAAACACCGAGTGATTTATGTTTCGACCAGTCATTATCTCCTTAGCAGAGTCATTAAACCTTAACTACTTCCCCCATACCTCCCTCATCCCTTACGAGCCCCCCCCCCCTTCCACGCCCTCCATGCATTCTTCAGCCTTTTTTGCGGCTTGCGAATTTTGGAAGACAACGGTGCCAGACCTCGTCGCGCTGGCAGCATCACATCGCCATTAGTGTTACCATCGTTAGTGTTGGTTTTATTTGCATTACTACTATCATTAATTATATTATTATTATCATTATCATCATCATCATAATCGTCGTCATCATCATAATCATAATAATAATAATTATCATTATTATCATAATTATTATTATCATTATTATCATAATTATTATTATCATTATTATTTTCATGATTATTATTATTATTATTATTATTATTATTATTATTATTATTATTATTATTATTATTATTATTATTATTATAACAATAAGGATAATAATAAAATTAGTAATAATAAAAATGATAATGATGATAATAACAATATTATTATAATAATGATACTGGTAATGATAATAATAATGATGATGATATAACTATGAATCACTGACAGTAACAAAACTGACAATCAAGAACAATGATAAAGATCCTGAGCAAGATATCAGGCTGCACCCGGCGAGCACGAATGCCCTTCGTCGCACACTCCCTCCAACCCCCGTTCGGCGAGGTGCAGCGCCTGTCACCCCCCACCCCCCCAGGCGTTGATTTGTTTTTGACGCCGTCGCTTGGCGTCCGGCGGGCGACGCCGCCTCGCGAGCTGGGAGACGCTGCAACGCTGCCTTGTCCCCTTGGTGTCGCCAGGATAGAAAGATCTGAGGAACGGAAAAGCTGGACAAGTTTTTTTTTTCTTTTTTTAATGGATTACTACATCTATTATTTACTTTATATGCTAAAATAAATAATATATGTAGAATACAGTGAATTGCATATTCTGTACCGCATTTGTGCTTTTACCTAAGTGTTTAACTGATTACCTCATGTCTATCGTGCTTATTGTTTCACCAAATAACCATAGCTGTACTTAAATTTTACAATGGAAATACGTTAAGTATATTCCTAGATCGTTTTGTAACCAGACATTAAAGAAACAAACTTTGAACCTGTTTTTTCGTATTTGATAGTATTGGGAATATTTGGAACTTTTCCTCTCAAACCAGGTGTCTCAGTTTTTTTCTTTTTGAATTTGTATGTTGTCATTAGCGTGAGTGTATATTAAGCTTGAACGTGCAATATGGCTTTGATAGCAACAAATATAAATTTTAAGAAAAATCTTGTAAAGTGAATCAAGTAAAAGAAATATGAGAGAGATTGAGTCAGTCAATCAGTCAGTCTTTCAGTCAGTCTCACGACTAGAATTAAGAGGTCAATCGTGCTGTTATGCTGTTATTGATAGTTGAGCGTACCGTGTGAAATGTGATGTCCAGTTGCTTTCCCCAAAGCGCCCAGTGTCTGGAATGGCTCCTCAACCAAACCATACGCTACCAAAGAGGACTTAAATGTTTCTAATTCTATCTCATATTCTCAAATATTGATAACATATATGTGATATTGGATTTTAAAAACTGTATTGCAATTTAAGGAATTGTTTGTAATCGAAATTATGAGAATGTGTTTGTGGGTTAGTGTTTCGTGAGATGCGTCCCTTTGTGAAGGCCGCCAGGCAAGAATGCCGCGACATCGTGGTTGCCCTTGAATTCTCGTGGCTGCCCAAGGGTCCTTGATGAAATTTGGCCTCTATATAGCACTCTACGGATCAGTGTAAACTCCAAACGTGTCTAAATTGGTAGATCAACCTAGAATGTCCAAAATAATGTGTCGTATTGCACAAGCGTGGTCTGTCGAATGTTTTATACATCTTTTTGTAATCATACAGTTGATGTAGTGTTCAGGCACGGATCTTTCCAAGGTAATTTCATAAAAGCAAGATTAAAAGATGAATAATGATAACCGTAAATGTGCAACATAAATACATCACATTATATAAATAAAAACTCTCCTGCGTGTTACAGGGTATGCGGTTCTGTGCTGCAAGCTGGGCAGTGTTCTCTCACCCTCTAGAGCCTAGTAAGTGAGTGTTTTGCAGGAGGATAATATGGGTAAGAATTTTTTTTCATTAAGTGACAAGAACATTCTTTATTCTTAATCTGGTTAAATATGTATCTATGGTTTGGCTGTGTTTATTTTCATTATTATGTTACAGAAATTAATTTATTGATTCTACTTACTTGAGTTGGCTGAATTAGCATTGTAACATTCGTTGATATCTTGTGCGGTGTTCCATTTAATTTGCTCGCAATTAAATATGTCGCCTATATCGTGAGGAAACGCAAAATCGAAAAGTGAGAGTTGAATATGGCTCCCAAGCATTTTACGCCGGCTTAGAGAACTCATTAAAAGGGTTCTCACAAAACCCAGACTAACATGACTGGGGTGGAGGAACCTCATTCTGTAAAGGGAATACCAAGGCTTCCCAGGTCGCCATCATGCGAGCCTCAAGGTCCTCAGCGATAAGATTAATCTGTACCAAATAATTGAGATTGCTATGGAATGTTGCTTCCAGGCCAGAATGAAGAAAATTGGATATGGACTCCAGAACACCGGTCTAATGATAAGCTATCTAATATTCATCTTCAGTTATCCATGAAAAAAGAAAGAATGGACCCTAATTGTGTATTGTTCTAAACAAAGGTTTGGGTATAGATGAGTCCAGAATTTTAGTTATAAAGAAGGGACATTGGCTCATAGTAAGGATACTCAGATTCCCTATTGGTCAAAATACGAGCTCTGTTGCAAGTGATACGAGTTGACTGCTTGTTTATGATTCAGAAATCGAGGAAACTGCTTAAAGTAGTTAAGAAGGGATTGCTAATTTCGGAAAACCCGAAAAGTGTACGGA
>NW_020869405.1:391063-393563 GCF_003789085.1 Penaeus vannamei | reverse complement strand
AGGTTTATTTTCTTAAGTGACGTGGTTGATCTGGGGGAAGTTTACTAATCTCTATAGAGGCAATCGTGTCCCGAAGCCCTCGCAGCCCAGGGAATTCTGTTTGGTTTCCGAACGGCGCCACGATCTTGTTTGCGTTCAGGTACTGGGAAATTCTGAGACAGAATGAAGGAAACGTATGAAGGAGAAATAATAATCTGCAAAGCAAGAGATGGAACTCTTGCTATGCAAGAGTTTCGATTTATTTTATCCACAGAAGGAAGATGCACATAGAAGCGCGCTAGTTACAGCTCATACTCTGCGACGTTGTTCGTTCCTATTCGCACCTATTCTAATTTGTGATAATGAACTGTTTAACCTTAATAGAGAAATTTACGCGGTTTTCAATCTATTTGCTGACAGTTAACTAGTTGTTTAGATACCATGCAATATATAGAATAAGTTTTTACTATAGGCGACGTAAAATGCAAATGATTCTCATCGATGCATAGTATAAAGATGGAAGGAATCTATATCCGTTACTTTAGGCAACTGAAAAGGATTTCAGTGAGCAGTAACATTCATCTAATGTTGATGCAATGTTCGTAATGTTAATAAATCACATGCGAAGATATGATTTTTTTCTTTCTCGGCTGATGCACTTTCTATTTTGCGGATTTTTGTTTCTTGAGAAAAGTGATACTAATCTTACGGGAAATCGTTCGTCGTAGACTTTACACTTTACGAGCACAATTGCTCCTCCTGACGAGTGGATGCACATTGACTGCGGCGACGACTCTTTTACGAAAACCGATACTTCATAATTCATGATGCTTTAGAACTTCGTTGGCAACGCAAATAGACTTGTATATTTTAATAAAGACATTGCAGAACACGACGAACATGTACATGCATAATGCTATCAGTTTCCGTTGACGTGGGTGGTTCACAAAAGAGCAGCAGGCAAAAATGTTTGCCACGGTTTAAGAAAAAATTTCAGGTCTTGTACTCAAAGATTATCGTATAAAAGTTATGTTATGCAACATTTGATTGTATGAATTTACATACAATCATACATGATATATGCCTTTATCTATACTCTTCAACGAAATGGTTATTCACCCAGATACTGTATAGCGTGGAATAGATTTTAAAGGTGATTTTTTCAGAGCAGAGAGATCGTTTTTTGTGAAGATCTTGTGCAAACGGAGCATCGGGCCTTGTCTTTGCTTAACGCGCTGGCACGTCAAGCCGGCAGACGGGGAGTCACGTGCCCTACTGCGTTATACGGGGGAGTCACGACCGCAGATATAATACCACGACACACACACACACACGCGCGCGCGCGCGCGCGCGCACACCCATAGAAGTGTACGTATATTGTATCTAAAATATTATGTTTGCACAGTTTATATACATCAATGCCCTTATTTTTGCATGAATGAATACCAGGGGTATTATTCTCAATATTACTATTACTATCATCACCATCATTATCATCATTGCTATCATTATCATGATTATTGTTATTGGTACACATTATTACAAATACTTTTGTTATTGTTATCATCATCATCACCATCATCATCATCATCATCATCATCACCATCATCATTATCTTTATTATCATTATCATTATTATCATCATTATTGTTATTTTTATTATTATTATTTTAAGTAGTAGTAGTAGTAGTAGCAGTAGAAGTAATAGTAGTTATTGCAGTAGTTGCATTAACATTAGTGGTGGTGACAGTTCGTGTCATCATCTTTATTATCATCGTCATATATTCAAACTCATCATCATAAGATAGACATCGTTTCCCATTCTACTTTTTAATGCCATTTGTAAGAATTCTATGTTTCAAATGTTTATTACAGTGGCTATTATTATAACTGTCAACCTTTCATGTTACTTTTGTTATTATCATCTTTCGTTGTTGCAATGGTCACTGTAACAACAAAAGGAATAGTAAAAAATCATAGTAATAATGGTATTGTTTATGCGTTCAAAATAAAGATGCAGATACATCAGTTCCTATGCTGCCTATAAGTGCACAGAGTGATAGACAGACAGACAGACAGAGCGGCAGCCGCGGCCCAGACCGCGAGTTCTCATTACGAAAAGGAGTAAAGGCGAGAGTGTTTATGGGTTGACCTCAATTTCATGGGGCCGCATTATTTACCTTAAGTGTCCATCAAACTGGGTCCAATTGGTCTTTCTCTTGGGCAAACAATGCATAATTTGGTATCGGATCAAATAATCATAATTTTTGTTTCATGGCGCTCACATGTCGGATCGAGTATGTCTCGGTCAATCTGGAGAGGCGAGAGGGAAAAAATCTATTACGAACGATCGTATAATCGGATTTTATTCCTGTTTTTGCTCGGTATATGATTGTTAATTTATTCATAGATGTAGAGGCCAGGTCCGACGGCGTTTTATCACCAAATATTTCTAAAGCTGTAGACGTTTTTAAGTATCATTCGAAGGTGGGATCCTTGCAGAGAAAAGGCTTGAAGTCGG
>NW_020869405.1:383563-386063 GCF_003789085.1 Penaeus vannamei | reverse complement strand
NAGGAAGATGAGGATTCTGTGTACCTCTAAAAATACTCGAAACATCCGGTGTCTCGGCCTAACTGGTGTGCTACAGCGACCCGAAGGAAGTGAGAATCCTACCTGATGCCACGACCTCTGCGTCCTCTTCCTCCCTCTTCTTGAGACTCTTCTTGAAAGACTTTTCTTCCTCTCTTTACTCCTCGGGGCTGTGTGGGGAGGGGGAGAGGAATGGGGTGGGGGTGGGGTAGAGGTTGGAGGGGGGTTGGGGTTGGAGGAGGAGGAGGAGGAAAAGGGGGAGAGGAAGGAGAGAATCTTCACTTTTTTATTATTCTTGGTCTCTCTTATCTATTCTTTTTTTTTCTCGTCGTGTTTTTCTTTATCTGTTTTCTTTTTTTTTTTTCTATCTTCTCTCTCTCTCTTCCCTCTTCCCTCTTTCTTCGCCTTTTGATAAGCTCTCGCTGTTGGTGCTTGTGTTGCTTATCTCTTTTTTCTCGCGAGTTCCTTAATGCCTTCTTGTAAGCATCTTAGCGCCGGCTTCATAGAAACCACTCGCTTTCTGTTTTCTCCCTTTATTTTTCTTTCTTTCTCTCTCTTCTTTCTTCTTATTCTTCTCGTTTCTTTTGTATTCCTCGTACGTGAGCTATCATCTGTTTATCTTTCTCTCACATCACTCGCATTTCCTTATCAATCTGCATATCTCACTCACTTTTTTTTTCCTAAATGGTTACTTATTTAACAATCCTCAATGACAAAACATCTTTTATTCACATTCAACATTCTATTAAACTTAAACCATTTTTTTCGTGGTTGTCGAGACGGAAAAAGAGGGGTAATTTAACCCATTTAAGACGATAGACACAGATCTTCTCGACAATTGTAATTTTCTGGACTTTCAAAAGCCTACATCTGGCAACATAGGGCTTAAAACTTGAACAAGTTTGGCACAAAACACACTCACGTTTTCACTATTACCAGCACCGTAGCGAATTCCTTAATATGTGTATAACTAATTTTCTTTCCTTCTTTATCTCTCACTCTCTCTCCCAAAACTTAACAACAAGTAACTCCAACAACAACTTAAAATAAAGTAGAGATAAATAACAAACAACACTTATACTTCAACGTGGAAAAAATAACAACAGATCCCCGCTACGATTTCCTTAATCTCTCTCTACGTTTCTTCTCATCGTCTTCGAGAGAAAACACGACAACGGCGCGGAGGGAGAGAGAGTTTGTTATGAAACTTCTGCCCTCGAACCCCCTCCTGTACACTGCCAGAGTTGACACGGGACTGGAGATGTGGCTCCCGCTTGAAGGGGGTGGGGGGAGGGAGGGAGGAGAGGGTAGGGTGGTGGGAAGGGAGGAGAGAGAGAGAGAGAGGGAGGAGGGAGGGTGAGGAGGGAGGAGGGATGAAAAGGGGGTAGAAGGTGGTGGCAAGGAGGAGAGAGAGAGAGAGAGGGGGAGGGAGGAGGAGAGGGATGAAAGGGTAGGGTGGTGGGCAAGGAGAGGGGAGGGAGGGGAAGGGGAGGATGTAGAGCGGGTTGGTCTGGGAAAAAATTGGAGCAGGGGAGGGAATGAGGGAGGGTGGAAGGAAGGAATGGAGGGAAGGGGAGGAGAATAGGGAGGGTAAGGGGGAAATTAATTAAGAGAGAGAGAGAGAGAGAGAGAGAGAGAGAGAGAGAGAGAGAGAGAGAGAGAGAGAGAGAGAGAGAGAGAGAGAGAGAGAGAGAGAGAGAGAGAGAGATGTGTGTGTGTGTGTGTGTGTGTGTGTGTGTGTGTGTGTGTGTGTGTGTGTGTGTGTGTGTGTGTGTGTGTGTGTGTGTGTGTGTGTGTGTGTGTGTGTGTGTGTGTGTGTTGTGTGTGTGTGTGTGTGTGTGTGTGTGTGTGTGTGTGTGTTTGTTTGTGTGTGTGTGTTTGTGTGTGTGAACCTATATATACACAGCCATACACGATACATACACTTCCATACACGTACACACGTACACGTACACGTACACGTACACGTACACACACACACACACACACACACACACACACACACACACACACACACACACACACACACACACACACACACACACACTACATATACATACACACATTCATGCAAACAAACAAAAACATACATACATACATACATAAATAGATACACAAATGCACACATACATAAATAGACACCTCATACACCCACACCTAAAAAAAAGAGGGAAGGCGTTAGTGGTGGGAAGGGAGGGTGGAGGAGGGTGAAGGGAAGGGAGGGTAGAGGGAGGGTGAGGGAAGGGAGGATGGAGGGAGGAGGATGGAGGGGTGAAGGAAGGGGGATGGAGGGAGGGCGGACGGAGGATGAAGGGAAGGAGGATGGAGGGGGGTGAAGGGTAAGGGAGGTGGAGGGAGGGAAGGGAAGAGGTGGAGGGAGGGAGGGAGGATGATGGAGGGAGATGGAGGATGGAAGGGAGGGAGGGGAGGGAAGAGGAAGGGAGGGAGGGAAGGGAGGGGAGGGAAGGAGGTGAAGGGAGGT
>NW_020869405.1:371063-376063 GCF_003789085.1 Penaeus vannamei | reverse complement strand
TTATCTAAAATGAAAACCATCAACGCATTATAGGTCTAGATATGTGTCTGTCTGTCTGTCTTTCATCTACCTCAGCAAGTCTAAAAGCTTGGCAAGCAGAGCAAGCAGGCGGGGCCAGACTATTAATCTGTCTGCTGATACCTCGCAAGCAAGCGAACAGGTAAAGCAAAAACACCTTTGATAAAACTCTGTTGTTTGTCGCTCGGAAATGTAGTCCTCAAAGGAAAGGGGAACAAAAGAAAGGATAAGAGGGAGGAGTGAGAAATACAGAGATGGAGAGAGAAAAGAGAAGTTAAAAGGAAAAATATATATGTTTACGCGCATATCTGCACATTAGAAGGAGACGTGTGTTATGATATATGTGTATATATATATATATGTATGTATATATGTATATATATATAATATATATATATATATATATATATATATATATATATATATATATATATATATATATATATATATATATATATATATATATATCTGTGTGTGTATGTATATATGTATATGTATGTACGTACGTATATGTATATGTATATGTATGTATATACGTATGTATGTATATGTATGTATGTATGTATGTATGATGTATGTATGTATGTATGTATGTATGTATGTATGTATGTATGTATGTATGTATGTATGTATGTATGTATGTATATGTATGTGGGTGTGGGTGTGTATGTGTGTGTGTGTGTATGCGTGTTTGTGTCGTGCGTGCGTGCTGCGTGTGCGTGCGTGTTATGCGTGCGTGCGTGCGTTCATGCGTGTGCGTGCGTGCGTGCGTGTGTCTGTCTGTCTCTCTGTCTGCCTACACAAGAAGAGATAACCTGAAGAAGCAAGAGCCAAAAAAAAAAAAAAAAAAAATTAAGAGAGGGAAAGAGAAGAGACCAAGGAATGAAAATAGAAAAGATTTTAAAAATTTCAAACAAAGCGAGAGCGTCCTCACCAGGTGCTTACAAGGAACTACAACTCGGCCATAATTCACAGAAGCATCACCTGAACTTCAGCTAGTTCATGGTACTTCTTTGTGCGTGAGTGTCGGCGCGTCGTATGAGACATTCCCCAAGACGTATTTCTTAAGTCATTCGTTTATATTTATGGGGTGAAAAATGGATAAAAGCCAACGGTTCTAGTTAAAAAAAAAAAAAAAAAGATACAAAGAGTGTGGTTGTTTGTATAATGGATGAATGTTTTTGTAGGAAAGCGAGATGGAATGTGGTTTAATTTACATTCAATGCAAGTTTTTTTTTCTCATTCTCATTCTCCTCTCTTCTCATTCTCTCTCTCTCTCTCTCTCTCTCTCTCTCTCTCTCTCTCTCTCTCTCTCTCTCTCTTTTGCCAGGCTACTGACCCTTTTTGTATTGTTTAATTTTTGTGTTTTTTTTTATTTCTTATAACCCTCCTTTACCTTCGCATGATATTACACAAAAGCCAAGTTATTTTGAGATATCTCAAAATCTCAAAATCTCTCTCTCTCTCCCTCTCCCTCACCCTCTCCCTCTCGCTCTCCCCCTCTCTCTTACTTTCACACTCAGAAGGTGAGAGGGAGGGGAAGAAAGAGAATAAACGAAGGAAAAATAGAAGGAGAGCGAGAAAAAAAAACATAGCAAAAACAGAGAGAGAGAAAATAAGAAACAGAAAGAGAGAAAATCATTTCCATTTTCTCTCTCATTCGCCCCTTCCCTTCCCAATCTCTTCTCAGGTGGCAAGATAACTCACCCCGCGGTAATTCGGAAACAATTTCCATGCATGCCTAATTCTACTGAACTTATCCGTTTCCCTGTGTGTTTATTATTCCCTTTTATTTATTCATCTACCTAATGTTCAGTTAATCTGCCTGTATTGGTTTCTATACATTCAATGCGTCTGTCTATCTGTTTCGCAATATCTTTATTATTATTATTATTTTTTCTTCTTATTATTATTATTATTATATCTATTAAAATTAATATTATATATATATATATATATATATATATATATATATATATATATATATATATATATATATATATTTCTAACACATACATATATACTTATAGATGCACACAAACACATACACACAAGTAATTGATACAAGAGCAATGCAAGAGATAGATAGATATAGATAGATAGATAGATAGAGAGAGACAGTGAGAGTGAGAGAAAGAGACATCAATACAAACACACACACAACCAGACAGAGACAGACAGACTTAAACAATCCCCTCCACAAAGAAACACCACGAACTTCTCTCTTGTTTTACGACCGAGAACGACCCCCTGGACGACTCTCGCTCAAGAAAGGAGATGGGCGGGGGAGGGGGGAGGGTGGGGGGGATGGTGGTCCTTGGGTCGTCCCTTACGCCCGTCGGACCAAAGCCTCTCCAAATCTCTTATAATAAATTCTGCCACATGGTCACGTCACCTATGGCCTCCCAGACTATCAGGGGATATTATCCCGATAGATGTATAGCTGTGGATTTTTTGCCTTTCTTTTTTATACTATGGAATTTTCATTTCTTTCTTTTACTATGGATTCTTTACTTTGTCCTTTCGGTCTCGCTTTCGATTTCTCTCCCTCTCTCTCTCCTCCCTCTCCCTCTCCTCTCCTCTCCTCTCCCTCTCTCTTCCTTTCCTTTCCCTCTCTCTCCCTCTCTTTTATTGTTCATGTATCAATGACTTAGGTTAGTGATACAAATATTTAGCTATAATTAGATAATCAAAATGCCAAATCAATTGCTCTTGATTTTTTCCAATATCAAAACACAGAGCTAAATGTGATTATTTCCAAGTATTGGGTTTTTATTATTTTATTATATATAAGCTGAGTTTAAACATTTCTCACCGAAAAGAATTGTAGTTTTAAAAGTCTCTGTTTACTTCTTCATTTATCTATTTATCTATTTGACATGTTTGTTCACATTTCGAATATCATTGGATCGACCGCTTATGCATCTTTCTCTTCGTATATAGAAATCTAAATATCACTTATATCTTCTTAAATTCCCCCCCCCCCCTGATTTCTCGGTCTCTGTCTTTCGGTATTCTCTCTCTCTTTCTTATCTTTATTATTTCTCTTTCTCTTGTATCTCTCTTTCTCTCTCCTGTATCTCTCTTTGTATCTCTTTCTCTCTGATGTATCTCTCTGATGTATCTCTCTTTGTATCTCTCTCTCTCTTGTATCTCTTTCTTCTCTTGTATCTCGCTCTCTCTCTCTCTCTTTCTCTCTCTTGTATCTCTTTTCTCTCTCTTGTAACTCTTTCTCTCTCTTGTATCTCTCTCTCCCTCCCATCCCCTCTTACCCTCCTCCATTTTCTCTTTCCCTCTCACTTTCTCTTTCATCCCTCTTTCTCTTCTCACCTTCTCTCTCTTTCTCTTTCACTCTCTCTTTCATCCCTCTTTCTCTTCTCACCTTCTCCTTCCCACCCTACCTGGCCTTCCTTCCTACTTCATCTTTTTAAACTCTCACAAGAAATCCCTTCCTCCGTCCACTCTTCCAAATTTACTCTCCTTTTCCTCGCCTCTGAGCTGCCTCCTTGACTGGCACTATGTATGCAAGTTGGCACGCATATGTTGCACAGGTTGACGTGAACAATGCAACTCCGTCTTGAGTTGGTGTTATTTTGCCTCAAGCGTGGAGCAAGAGATTTGTTGCGGGTGTTTTTGTTGTTGTTAAGTAAGGAGTAATACAAATACCAACTTCTACCTCTATTTGATTACTAATACTACTACTGCTACCACTACTACTACCACTACTACTACTACTACTACTACTACTACTACTGCTACTGCTACCACTACTACTGCTACCACCACTACGACTACTACTGTTACCACTGCTACTACTACCACTACTACTACTGCTGCTGCTACCACTACTACTACTATTACTACTACTACTACTACTACTACTACTACTACTACTACTACTACTGCTACTGCTACTGCTACTACTACTACTACCACTACTACTACTACTACTACTGCTACTGCTACTACTACCACTACTACTACTACTACTACTGCTACTACTACTACTACCACCACACTACTACTACTACTACCACCACACTACTACTATTACTGCTACCACTACTTTACTTCTACTGCTACTACTATTACTACTACTACTACCACCACTACTACTACTGCTACCACTACTTTACTACTACTACTACTACTGCTACTACTACTACTACTACGACTACAACTACTATTGCTAACAGCTTCCCCTGGTGCTACTGCTTCTATTACTATCATTATCGCTATTATCAATTATACCTATAAAGGTCATTGCTATCAACTCATCATAGCATCATCATCAACATAATTGTTATTGTTGTTGTCATTATCATTATCATAATTTTAATTGTTATTGTTATTGTCATTATCATTATTATAATTTTTATTTTTATTACTATCGCCATTATCGTTATCAATAACGACCACGATAACTAAAATCATTATTACTATCAGTATTATTATCACTATCAATATCATTATCACTATCAGTATCATTATCACTATCACTGTCATTATCACTATCAGTATCATTATCACTATCAGTATCATTATCACTATCAGAATCATTATCACTATCAGTGTCATTATCACTATCAGTGTCATTATTACTATCAGTATCAGTATCACTATCAGTATCAGTATCACTATCAGTATCATTATCATTATCACTATCAGTGTCAGTATCACTATCAGTATCATTATCACTATCAGTATCATTATCACTATCAGTATCATTATCACTATCAGTATCATTATCGCTATCAGTATCAGTATCACTATCAGTATCATTATCACTATCAGTGTCATTGTCATTATCACTATCAGTGTCATTATCATTATCAGTATCACTATCATACATCATCGCCATCTTCATCATATCACTCTTATTGTTGTCATTATTGTCTGTTACTGTTATCGTTATGGTTATTATCGTCGTTTTTGTGATTGTTATTGTCACTGTTATCACGATCATAATCATTATCACTTTT
>NW_020869405.1:358563-363563 GCF_003789085.1 Penaeus vannamei | reverse complement strand
ATGTATGTATGTATTAGTATGTGTACGTATGTATTAGTATGTGTATGTGTGTACGTATGTATGTATGTATATAAAGATTGATTGATAGATAGCTAAATAGATAGATCTTCTATATTCCTCCGTTCCATTCATCCATCAATTGCCAATATGTACAAGTATTCCTCCAGAAATCCCTTTTACCTTAGTCTATGCCTTCAACCCATTTTCTTTAAACGTCATTTTTGCCCGTTTTCTCTTCCATTGTATTTTTTTCAGTCTCTCTTCCCATTTCTTGTTCTACGCCATTGTCACTGCCTCTGCCATTCATTTCGTCGCGTCATTCTCACTTGACTTCTTTTTAGTGGATTGACTGCGGAATAATAGTTCCGCTGATGATAAATGAACGCGGAGAACGTGATATAAACGGCCTCTTTAAGGTGGTTTTTTGTTAACTTTATTTAGCATACATACTCACACATACGTATATATATATGTATATAAATATATATTACATATATATATTGATATTATAATCAGTAAATGAACACACACACACACACACACACACTAATATAAATATATATGCATATATATATATAATATATATATATATATATATATTATATATATATATATATATAAATCCGCATATACAGTATATACATGAGCAAATAAACAAACAAATAAATAAGAAAAGAATATTTATCTCTAGAACTGCGACCAAAGAATAACTATCACCAAACCCTTCCCATGCAACTTTTGCAATGCTTTTTGCTTTGGTATGGTTCACTTATCAGTCTATCTGTCTAACAAAATATCTATCTGCTTATCTATTTATCTGTCAATCTAATTATAGATCTGCCAGTCTATCTATCTATCTAATCAGAGATCTGTCTATCTAATGTATGTTTACTCATCTATCTGTCTGTCTGTCTATCAAAGTATGTCTGTCTATCAATGTACATATAGCTATCTATCTGTCTTACCATCTATGTAACCCACAATCTTTAATGATATAAACACAGACAAAGACAAAAATACAGGTATAGACAGAGATATATGAATTTAAAGATATAGAAAAGTATCGATATAGAGATATGAACATACAAAGATATAAATATAAAGATATAAAAGTACGAAGATGAAGATATAAAGATATAAATATAAGAATATACAAAAATGTTAAGTTATAAGCTAGAACCATAGACGTGGTCAAGTCATAGCCATAGTCATAGACATAGACAGACATAGATATAGCCATAGACAGACATAGACATAGCCATAGACAGACAGACAGAGCCATAGACAGATATAGACATAGACATAGCCATAGCGTTAGTTTTAGTTACCTCCGCCAAAGAGATTATTTAGTATAGCGTTGGTTAGTTTGTTGGTTAGTTGTTTAGCAGGATAACTCAAAAAGTTATGTAAAGAGAGAGAGAAAAAAAAAAAAATTGGGATCCAGATTTTTTTTATACGATTCATTAGTATTGCGAGAAAGGGAAACATGGACGTTACCAGTGTACTTTAAAAGAGGAGATTTTAATGTAATTCTTCGTGTAAATATTTTTTATTGTATCGGTGACCCTATTGCCTTGGCGGAGGTATGCGCTCTCTGAGTGCTTCTAGTTATAGTTAGTTTAGTCTTAGTTTTATATATAGATATAGGTATAGATACAAATACAGATGCACAAACATATACATATACGCACATATAGATACAGGCAAAGGTAAAGCTAGAAGATACAGATACATATAGAGAAAAAGAAAAAGATAGATACAGATACATATAAAGAAAAAGAAATCTTTACATATACATTCATTCAGATGAACTTCCACCCCCTGACAAGTCACTTGAGATTTAAACACTAAGCAACGCCTGTTTGTTGGCAACCGTCGCGTTTGGCAGATTTGTGCGAATAAGTGAAATGATAAATCAATTTGATGTTTGCGAATTGAGAAATCTGAAGGAAAGAGGAGAAAATTCATGGGTAAGGTGCTTCCGGTCTGATGTTTCTTTCCGGGTAGGTTGGGAATATGATAGATGTATGAAGGTTAATGGGAATATTATTCAGTTTGTTTGGTTGTTTGTATGGTTGTCTGTCCGTCTGGTTGTATGTCTGGTTTTCTGGTTGTCTGTCTGTCTGTCTGTGAAAGTCTCTGTCTATCATTCTACCTATCTTTCTATCTCTTTCTCTCTTTCTCTTTCTCTATTTCTGTGTGTGTGTGTGTGTGTGTGTGTGTGTGTGTGTGTGTGTGTGTGTGTGTGTGTGTGCGTGTGTGCGTGCGTGCGTGCGTGCGTGCGTGCGTGCGTGCGTGCAATGCCTGTACGTTTACATGTACATGAACATATTGTTAATTCTACATCTATCTTCATTAGCTATCTGTCCGCGCGTGTCTGCAAATCAATAAACATTTTCGCTCTCTCGAGTGACTCCAATTTCATGCATCATTTCTCCTCAAAGTCACTCGAATACATCCAACTTCTGACAAACTTAACATAAACTTTCATCTTGGCGTTAAAAAAAAGAAAACGGAAAAAAAAAAACGAAAAAAAAATCATATCCTTCGCTCGCCACGTGATCACCTGAGACATGTTGCCAGTTCGTGTTTTTATGGTCTTATTTATGTTTTTCTTTTTCTTTCTTTCTTTTCCCTTTTTTTTATTCTGTCCTTTTTGTTCCCTGCCTTCGGGTCTCGGTCTCACGCTCGGGAAACTTTTCGAGTTTTAAAAGCTGTTCGTTCGATCTTTTTCCTCGCCTTTTTTATCATTCTTTTTGATCTAGTGACCAGAGGAGTTTTTCCGTTGTGGAGGTCTTTTTTCAATATTTCTCTCTTTCTCTCTCTCACTATCTTTCTATATTTCTCTCTTTCTCTCTCTCACTATCTTTCTATATTTCTCTCTTTCTCTTTCTCACTATCTTTCTATATTTCTATCTCTCTCTCCCTCTATCTATCTTTCTATCTATATTGCTATTCCTGTCCCCATATATTTATCCATCTCTCTTTCTTTCTTTCTGTTTCTATCTCTCTCTCACTCTTTCTGTCTCTATCGCTATTCCTGTCCCCACATATTTATGTATCTTTATCTTTTTATCTCTCTTTTTCCTCTTTTCTTTTCTTCTTTTGATCACGTGACTCGAGGAACTTTTCGGTATGAAGATTCTCCATTTCTTATAGACCTTCTTAATGTCCTATTTTCCTTTCGGTTTCTTCTTTGTTTAACCGTTTGTCGTATTTACTCTCAGTTCGTTCTCCCTCTCTCTCTCTCTCCTTTGTCGTGTTTACTCTCAGTTCTCGTTCTCTCTTTGATGAAAAATGTCATAGGACTTTGACATGAAATTATTCGTATTTTCTTCCACGTTCGCCTGTCGTCGGAAAACATCGTCGAACGTATTTTTCCTGCACTAAATCGTCTGTAAATAATTACCTTATCGTATATCATTTCCCGTTTATTCCTCCACCTCCTTCTTTTCCTGCTTCATCTTCGTCTTCGTCTTATCCTTGTTCTCCTTGTCAAGGTTGTTCTGCTGTTGCTGTTAATTTTTGTTTCCATTCCAATAAATCTCATCAGCTGTAATACATATTTATATTTGATTATATTTATATTTTTTCTTTCCCCTTTTCACCTCTGCTTCCTTCACCTTCTCTTCCTTTCCTCCCTTTTTCAATATTTTTCTATCTTTTATATTTCTTAAATTTCCACCACAATTACAAACTTTTATTACATAAACTCAATCTTTCCTGTTTTAAATGAAATTCCTTTTTTGTCTTTCTCACCCTTCTTTAACATGTTCTACCTTATCTATCTTTATCGTATTCGGAGGGAATATTTTCATATGAAATAAGATAATAAATCGATAAATATAAAAATAATATCTTTCTTCTGTTCGTTTTCGATTTTCCTCAAGCACATTTACCTAAAGAAATATTATTTACCTGAAATCGTTTCTTAAATAAAAACTTCCTCTTACATTTTCATCTCTTCCATGTCTTCTCCGTTTCCCTCTTCTCTCCTCTCCTCCTTCTCTTCCACCTTATTATTATATTTCAACCTCTTTTCACGGACTGCTTTTGTGAGGTGAATTTTTGACAGCGTCATTTTCATTCACTATTTCTTTTTCTTCACCTTTTTACAACTCACTCTCTCTCTCTCTTTTCTTTTATCCTCCATATTCTCCTCTTCTTCTCACTATCTCTCTTTTACGCACTCCCGTCGTCCCCCCCCCTCTCCCTCTCTCCCTTTCTCTCTCTCTCTCCCTCTCTTTCTCCCTCTCTTCCTTCCTCCCTCTCCCTCTCTTCCTTCCTCCTCTTCCCTCCCTCTCTTCCTTTTACCCCCCCCCCCTACCATCCTCCTCAATTTCAGCCCTACCCATATCTAGTACTTTTCGTCCGACGTGCTATGCCTCCGAATTCTTTATCCTTCCATCGCTGAGTTCGGCGGAGGCTTTGGGATGATTGCTGGCTTGAAACTGTCTTGGAAGATAGTTCTATTGGGTCTCTTCGTCGTCTTCAATTGCATTTTTTTTTTTTTTAAGTTTTTTTTTTTTTTTTTTTTGGTCTCTTCGTCTTCCTCAATTGCATTTTTTTTTTTTTTGGGGGGTGTTAAAGGATTTTTTTTTGTCTCTTCGTCTTCCTCAATTATATTTCTTTTCTTTATTTTTTGGGTTTATTTAAAGGAATTGTTGTTTTTCTCCTTTTATTTGGATTTCGTCTTCTCTTTCTTTTTTATTTTCCTCTACTCGGCGTTCATCTTTACCTTCGTCTTTTCCTTGACTTTCCTGTCGTTTCTATCTTGATTTTTGAAAATAGTACATATGGCATCACTTTGGGCTTTTTGTTTATCGGACTCTAATGCCGTTCACTGATTGGCTGGTTGATTTTGTAAGATTTTGTTCAGATTGGTCCCCGGTTTTAGATCAAGTGGCGCGCTCCGTTCTGATTGGCTGGCTTTCTCGTCTTTCTCAGCTGTGATTGGTTGGTTTCCCCTTTTCTCCCCATCGCCTGATTGGCTGTAATCT
>NW_020869405.1:348563-353563 GCF_003789085.1 Penaeus vannamei | reverse complement strand
TGTTATCATGATTATTGGTCATGATCTTATTATTTTTATCATCGTTATTCTAAGAACTTAATTACCACCACCACCACCACTATTATTTTTTTTTATTATTAGAATTAACATATTCTTATCAAAAACAATATACTTGTAAGCCCTAATTTCGCTAACATCACCCCCCTCTACCACAACAACCCAAATGCACTTTACCATCAGCCACTCCCCCTTAAAAAAAAGGGAAAAAAATCCTTATTTTCTATCACTGTTATTATTGTTGTTACTAATATTACAGCCTTTGTTGTTGTCTTTGTTATCATATCTGTTCCTGCTGTCTGTGTAGTTAGTGTTACAGTTCTTATTGATCTCTGCTATATCTTTTATTGTTGCTGTGGTTGTGGTTGTTTTTGTTGATGCGGTTATGATTGTTGCTGTTATGGGTGTTGCTGTTTTTGTTATAGTGGTTTGTTGTTTGTGTTGTGGTTGATGTTGCTTTTTTTTGTTATTGTGGTTGTTTTCGTTGTTGCCGCTGTTGTTTTTGTTAGTGTTTCTGTTGTTGTTATTGTGATTGTCATTGTTGTTGTGGTTGTTGTTGTCGCTGTTGTTTTTGTCAGTGTTGCTATTGTGGTTATTGATTGTTGTTTTTGTCGCTGTTGTTGTGGTTTCTTGCTATTGTCGCTGTTGTTTTTGTTGTTGTTTTCATCGCTGTTTTTCCTTCTGTTATTGTCGCTGTTGTGTTTGTCGTTGCTCTCAAAACGCAAAGCGAGATGAAGTGGCGAGGCGTTCTCGGGAACCGGAAACACGCCAGCAGCGACGCCCCTCCTCCGTCTTTCGCTGTCGCCGAGATCCCGTCTGGATGCGGAGGCGGAAGAGGGGGCGTGGGGGGGGGGGGGGTAGAAGAGAGGAAAAGTGGCGAGGAGAAGGTGTGAAGGAGAGGAAAGGAGATGGAGGAGGGAAAAAGGAGATGGAGGGAGGAGGAAAAGGAGATGGATGGAAGGAGGGGGAAAGGAGAAAGCGAGAGAGGGAGGAGTGGATGAATGAAGGGAGGGAGAGAGGGAGAGGAGAAAGGAGAGAGGGAGGGAGGGGGAGGGAGGGAGGGAGGGAGTAGGAAGGGGAAAGGAGAGAAGGGAAAGAGGGAGGGGGGGAGGAAGGGGAAAGGAGAGAAGGGAAAGAGGGAGGGAGGGAATAGAGAGGAGAGAGAGAAATAGAGAGAGGGAGGAAGGAAATAGAGAGGAGAGATATACAGATATATAGACAGACAGATACAGATAAATAGATAGAGAGAAAGAGAGAGAAACAAACAAACAAACAGACAAATATGTTTTGAAATGCATGAAACTTACACCACCCCAATTATGTCAGCGATCAGATTTATTGATATAAGTATTGAGTTCAAATGTCAATGAAAATGGTAATCATGGCGGCAATAAATGCAATAGTAATTTAAGATAAGGACAGCAACTTTGATAAGGAACATAATAAGTTCATGAAATAAATATCAATAATGATAAGGATAATAAGAAAGAAGCTATGACGGTAATATATAGTTTAAAGAATTCATATCAAGATTAAGAGTTATGCCAATAATTTTTAAAACTTATTATATACCTTGTTCCCAGTAGACCTTATCTGTCATTTTTCATACCGCACCTAAATGATAAATGTAAAAGTAAAGAAGTTAATTTAATGAAAAATATATAATATATATAATTGAGATATATAATTGAAATATACGCAGGACGACCAGCTCTAATATCGTATTTACATAAAACAAAAAACAAACAGAATATTAAAAAATCGCGTTTATTTTGAAACCTTATACCTTAAATTACTTTCTTTTTTCAACTAAAACAATAGGAAAATTAGCTAGCATGGAAGTAAATCATCGCAGCGAATACAATAAACCCTTATTATGTATAATTTAAAACAACGTTCACTAAAAAGACGCATTCAGACTTAACACAAAAGACACCAAATTGAAGGCGAGGCAGAATACAAATAATTTACCAGTCTACTTTTGTTCTATCCTGGCATGAAAATTAATTCAAACCGTCGCAGTGTTTTTGTTCTTTGCAATGAATGAGTGAACATTTTTTTTTTTTTTTTTAAGTAGGAAGATATACGTTTTTTCTGTTATTTACCGCACATTCGCAGAAATTATCGATATGTTGTACTAAATCGAATTCTAAACTAGGAAACTGGCAACTCACTCCGGGCTTTGTTTGTACTCATATTTGTAATGTCTTTTCTGAATAATAAATAATAACAATAAAGTGATGAAGGCAGAAAACTTATGAAAAGAACAAGAAAAAAAGAAAGAATTCTTCTTGTAACTTTTAAAAATGCAGAGCATATGTAAATACTTTTAAATATTTTTTCTTATAAAAGAGAGTGAGTTGCCAGTTTTTGTTTCTTCCTCCTTTTTCTGAAACGCAGAATAGTATAGACAGTGTGATAAACGCATAGAAAATAAGCAAGAATCTAGGTATCGGCAATCATTTAAAACAATACCACGGTCCACGACAGAAAACGGGAAAAGCGAGACATTTTAAGGATTAACTATCATATTTAATTATATATTCTCTTGGTGTATATTCTTTGTTTACTCTCGCCTACTACAATGTTTCATGCCGATGGTGGCAATAGAAAAGTAATAATAATTATGATATGTACACACATAAACCATTCACTTTATACACTTGGCTGTCTTTTGAAAGAAATAACAGTAGAACTAATGTGATACTAATCGTGACTAAATAAATATAAAGATATATTCTATATTTCTACTGCCACTCCGATGCAGCCCGTTATTGGTACCAAGACGGAAAATGAAGATTGATAGAGCAATTGTAATAATTTTAACACAACAAAATATTTGATAAATGGCCCTGCAAAAGTATTGCCACGTTACATATCAACATTTGGTTGCGATTCATCAATATTTTCATAACGATATCAGTGAAAAAGTAACACGGAAATATTTGAGTTTTCATCAAAAGACAAACAAACCCACCATTCGAAACAAGAACAACAAAATCACAATCGTCATCATCATCATCATATATCAAATCATATCATATATCATCGCCATCAACAACATTATCACCATCATCACAATCATCATTAACATCACCATTACCGCCATCATAATCACCATTATCATATTATATATCATATCATCACCATCACCATCACCAATAACAACAACAACAGCAACCAAGCCCTTCATTCCTTCCGTGAGCGAGAGTGCCTCGACTGTATATACAAACACTAATTTCACCGCTAATGTCTAAACTGCACTACATTTACTCCAAGTAATAAAAAGTACTCTGTATGTCCGTGTAATTCCGAGCCATTATCAAAACAATGACCGAAATAATTGAAAAAATGGAGAATGTCTATGTGTATATATTTTCATGTACGTCAGTATTTATACCTACAACCGTTGCCCTTTTGTTGTGTTCATCAGTGTAATAACCGACAATGGTATTTGGAAATGTTCGGACGATAGGTATATGCACACTGACATCCATCCATTTGTGTGTGTGTGTCAAATTTGGCGCATCGTATAGTTTAACACGTTAGTGCATTATACATACACACACACACCGACACACACATACATACACACACATACACACACACACACATACATACACACACACACACACACATACACACACACACACACACACATATCCATATATTTACATATATATATATATATATATATATATATATATATATATATATTATATATATAATATATATAAATTTTATATGTGTGTGTGTGTGTGTGTGTGTGTGTGTGTGTGTGTGTGTGTGTGTGTGTGTGTGTGTGTGTGTGTGTGTGTGTGTGTGTGTGTGTGTGTGTGTGTGTGTGTGATCCATTAACCCTTTTTGAAGAGCAATGAAATTTCACTCGCTCAGCGCTGGAGGCGTCACTAACGATAAATCTTTTGGTCTTGAATATTTTGGCTGTTGTTGCGGCGCACAAACACATGCAGGTAAACAGACGCTCAAACACACAAAGAGGAATACACACACACGCAAATACATAACTTCACACACACACACACACACACACACACACACACACACACACACACACACACACACACACACACACACACACACACACACACACACGTTTAAAAAAACGCACGCTCACACATACATACAAACATCCACTCCCCACCCCCAGCATTTAATCATAATTAATCTACTTTCCCTAATTAAGATAACAGTTACTATCAATTGTAGACAAAAGCAATAATCAAAATGATAAAAGGCCAATTATGCATCTATCATAGGTCTAAAAAATAGTTCATGTTTCGATTAATATCGCCATTAAATCTCCTATTAGTGATACTGTGAAACTCTTTGATAATAATGCTGCCAATATTGTTGATAGTAATTACTAATAGCATTGATATGTGTCAGTCATGGGTCATTGGTACAGATAAATAGATGGTGGAAAAGAGATGTGTACAGATTCAGATAGACAGAGCAAGTAGAGAGACGTAGCTACACAAGCACAAACAAAACAACACAAACACACACACACACACACACACACACACACACACACACACACACACACACACACACACACAACACAACACAAACATACACAAACACAGACACAGACACAAACACACACACATCTACAATCAAAGACACACACAAAACAAACCAACACACACACACATGCACACCCACAACATCAAGCAAACAAACAAACAAACAATTATCCTTCTTTCAACTACATATTCCATTATGCAACCTTTCTCTGCAATCAACTGAATTCCATCGCTTTTCTCCGGCACCGCAGGGTCCCTCCTCATCACGAGTTCAATCCGAGAAATGCCAGGGTTTCTAAGACGCTGACTTTAAGGAGTTATATCTTAAGGATGACCTAGAGAGGGGTGGGAGATTATATTGGAGGGATGAAGGGGAAGGAAGGTGGGAGGAGGGAGGTGAAGGAGAAGGGAGGGAAGGAGGGGAAGGAAGGGGAG
>NW_020869405.1:336063-338563 GCF_003789085.1 Penaeus vannamei | reverse complement strand
GCAGAAACCTCCCCTCTTTTCTCATCGCCTTGCTCTCCCTCTTTCTCTCCCCTCTCCCGCGGTCAAGCAGGGAAATCGCGCTTCTCAAACAGCATCTCATATGGATTAGCCAGTCTGAGTGATCCTAACCGCGTGCATAGAGATAGAGGGGGGGAAGGGGGGAGGGGAAGGGGGAGGGGGAGGGGAAGGGGGTGGAAGGGAGGGGATGGGGGAGGGGGAGGGTTAGGAGATGGGGAAGGGGGAAGGGTAGGGGTGGGAGGAGGGAAGGGGGGGGGTAAGGGGGAGGGGGGGGGAGGGGGGAAGGGGGCGAGGGGGGGAGGGGGCAGGGGATGGAGCAGGAGGGGAGGGGAAGGGGGAAGGGTGAGAGGGGAAGGGGGAGCGGGGGGGAGGGGGAAGGAGTAGGGGGGGAGGGGAGCGAGGGAAGGGGGGGAGGGAGGGGATAGGGTAGGGGAGCAGACGGAGAGGGAGGGAAGGTGAAGAGGGGGAGGGGGAAGGGAAGGGGGGAAGGAGGGGAGGGGAGGGGAAGGGGGAGCAGGAAGGGGGAAGGGGTGAAGGGTGGGGGTTAAGGGGAAGGGAAGGGAAGGAGAGGTTAAAGGGAGGGGAGGGGGGGAGTCAAGGGGGGAAGGGGGAGGAGGAGGAATTGTGGTATGAGTTGTCGCATTGCAGCCTCACTTTTTTCTCTCTTCTCTCTTTATTTCTTTTCTCTCGATTTTTCTTTTCATCATATTTTCCTTTCGATTTATCTTCCTCTCGATCTTTTTTTTCTTTTTCTTTCTCGATCTGTCTCTCATCCTTTCACCTTTCTTTCTTCCCTTCTTTATCGTTTTTCTTCTTTCGTGCACTAATTCTCTTCTATATGTTTTAGATATATTCATATTTGCTTTTCTGTTCATTTTTCTCTCTTCTCATTACATTATTACCGTTCTTGTTATTACTATTATTGATCACTATCATCATCATATTGTATTAGTATTAACTCATTATAATTATATATCAGTCGATCATAATTCACAATTACCATTACTGTCGATAATAGTCATTACGCCATTGTCACTTATCTCCGTATTAATGTCATTATATAATCTTAGTTTCATCATTACCATCAGCACGTTACTACGTTATCATTTCTCTAATTAGTTTAATTACGTGAATCCGCCGCATTATAATTATTGTTTACAGATTCATACGAATTCCTGTTATGTCAGAAGGGAAAAGAACTTAATTATCAACGGACATTAAACAACTTAATTAAGAGAGTAATAAAGTCAGAAAGTAAGCATCACATAGCAACATGAATTTGACATGATTTTATTTTATTATTTTTTTACATTCTGATGATGTGTGTGTGTGTGTGTGTGTGGTGTGTGTGTGTGTGTGTGTGTGTGTGTGTGTGTGTGTGTGTGTGTGTGTGGTGTGTGTGTGTGTGAGGGAGAGGGAGAAGAGAGAGAGAGAGAGGAGAGAGAGAGAGAGGAGAGAGAGAGAGAGAGGAGAGAAGAGAGGAGAGAGAGAGAGAGAGAGAGAGAAGGGAGTGAGGGAGAGGGAGGGAGGGGGGGAAGGGGGGGGGGGGGGAGGAGGTGCGGGAGGAGGGGGGTGGGTAAGGGGGGTGGGAGGGGGGGGCAGGGCGGTGGGGAGGGAGGGGGGGGGAGGGGAGAGAGGAGGAGAAGAGAGAGGAGGAGGAGAGAGAAAGAAGGGGGGGAGGGAGAGAGAGAGAGAGGGGGGGGGGCAGGGGGAAACCAGGGAGAGAAAAGAGGGGTGAGGAGAAGGGAGGGAGGGAGAGAGGGGAGTGAGGAGGGAGGGAGGGAGGGAGGGAGGGAGGGAGGGAGAGGAGGGAGGGTGAAGGGAGGGGAGGGAGAGAAGAGAGAGAGAGGCGTAGGGGAGGAGAGGGAGAGGGAGGGAGGGAGGGGGGTAGAGGGAGGGGAGGGTGGGGTAGGGTAGGGGGGGGAGGGAGGGAGGGAGCGAGAGAGAAGAGAGGAGAGAGGGAGAGGGAGAGGGAGGGGAGAGGGAGGGGGAGGGAGGGGAGGGAGGGGAGGAGAGAGAGAGAGAGAGAGAAGAGAGGATGAGAGGGAGGGAGGGAGGGGAGAGAGAGAGGATGAGAGAGACGAGAGAGAGGAGAGAGAGATGAGATAGAGAGATAGAGAGATGAGAGAAGAGAAGAGGGAGAGAGGAGGGAGAGAGAGGGAAGAGAGAGTAGAGAAAAAGAGTTTGGGAGATGAGAGAGATAAAGGAAAGTGGAGAGAGAGAGGAGAGAGAAGGGTGAGAGAGAGAGAGAGAGAGAGAGAGAGAGAGACGAGGAGAGAGAAGAGAGAGAGAGAGAAGAGAGTGGCGAAGCAGAGAACACGTAATAAGTCTTGACAAGTCAGGGTTACAATATGGAAATAAAAACACTGATTGTCAACTCCTATGCAAGTTGCTCAACACCATTGCTTTTTCTTTTTATCTTCATTTTTCTTACTGCATTTCGTTCTCTGTCTCTCTATCTCCACCTTAACCTTCCCTCCAT
>NW_020869405.1:318890-329934 GCF_003789085.1 Penaeus vannamei | reverse complement strand
AAGACAGGGTGCCTATGGTATGGTGATACCTGGGAGGAGAGGACCGGACACCGGCGCCAACCATCCCAACGACCCGACGCCCACGTAACGGTGATCACATTTGACGACGCCAATAACCCAGGTCGCCGACGACCTGACGAAACAAAGAAAAAGGAGCCTCCCGCGAAGAAGAAGACAAGGTAACCAACCAAGAAGTAAGTCAGAGACGAGGCAGGAGGAGGAAGAAGACAAGAAAACAAAATAAGAAAAAACAGAAGAGAGTAGCAGAAAAGTAAGACCAAGGGAAACACACGGAAGCAAGAAAGAAGAAGAAGGAGGGGAGGGAAGAAGAAAGAAAACAAAAAAGAAAAAAGAACAGATAAGCGTAAAGAGCAAAGGAAAGAAGAAAACGAAGAAGAAAGAAGAGAAAGAAGAAAGAAAACGAAAAAGAAGAAAAAGAAGAAAGAGAAACGAAAAAAAAAGATGAACACAGAAACGTGGAAGATAATGAAGCGGATGAAGAAATGAGAACGTAGCAAAAGAGAAAATGAGGACGATGACAAATGAGAATAACAAGAAAAACAGAGGAAGAAGAGTCATCCGCGGGAGGTCAAGGAATGTAAGAAAGTAATGAAGCCAGTTAAAGAGAGAAAGAAGAAGAAAATGGTTTTCGTGCTCTTCTCATGTCGCTCTGTCTCTCTTCCTCCTCCCTCTTCCTCTCGTCTCTCTTTCTTTCTTCTCTCTCTTTCTCTTTCTCTCTCTCTTGTTTCCTCTTCCTCCCCCCGCCCCTTCTCTCTTCTCTCTTGTCTCTCTTCCTCCCCCCCCTCTCTCTCTTGTAATCTCTTCCTCCCCCCCTCCTCTCTTGTCCTCTCTCCTCCCCCCCTCTCTCCCTCTCTCCCTCCTCTCCCTCTCTCTTCTTCCTCCGCCTCCTCCTCCTCCTCTCTCTCTCCCCTCCCCCTTTTCTTCTCTCCCTTTTCTCTCTCCTCTCCCATTCTTCCTCCTCCTCCTCCTCCTCTCTCTCCCTTTCTCTCTCTCTCTCCTTGAAGGCAAACCAACTCTCCTAATTTGCACACATTATTGCAACTAATCACCGCAACATGGTTCTCCTCCTCCCTGCCCCGATTTAACTTTTTTTTCTTTATTTTCTCTTCGTTGCCTTTATTCCTTCGTTTACTGTTACTTCATTTATCCTCTTTTATTCCTTCGTTTATTGTTACCTAATCTATCCTTATTCTCTCTCATCTCTCTCTCTCTCTCTCTCTCTCCTCTCTCGCTCTATCTCTACCTCTCTATCTATATCTATATATATACTATATTATATATATATATATATATATATATAATATAATTTTTTTTTTTTTTTGTTCTTTACTTATTTTATCATTTTTCTATAAAATATAATTACTTCTATAAACTTTATTTTTTTTTATTTTTCATTATTCCATATCTTTTTTTATTCTGTTATCTTAATTCCATCATCATTTTAATCTATCTCCATTTACGTTCGATTTTTTTCCCTTTTTTTTTGTATGGGATTCACCTGAACCCAAATTGTAAACAAAGAAAAGAAAGAACAAGAGTGAGAGACTGAGGAGAGATGGGAGAAGGAGAGGAGAGAGAGGAGAGAGGAGAGAGAGAGAGAGAGAGAGAGAGAGAGAGAGAGAGAGAGAGAGAGAGAGAGAGAGAGAGAGAGAGAGAGAGAGAGAGAGAGAGAGAGAGAGAGAGAGAGAGAGAGAGAGAGAGAGAGAGAGAGAGAGAGAGAGAGAGAGAGAGAGGGAGAGGAGAGACAGAGAGAGAGAGAGAGAAGAGAGAGAGAAGAGAGAGAGAGAGAGGAGAGAGAGAGAGAGAGAGACGAGAGAGAGAGAGGAGAGAGGGAGAGAGGGAGAGAGAGAGAGAGAGAGAGAGAGAGAGAGAGAGAGAGAGAGAGAGAGAAGAGAGACGAGAGAGAGAGAGAGAGAGAGAAGAAAACACGAATATGTTGAAGGCCTTTCCACTGTATTGCTTCTTCGGGGCATGAAGATGCAATACAGCGAAGAGGCCATCGGAATATTCGTGTTTTTTTTCTATTTCTTATTCTTCCCTTCGTTGTTTTACTTCCATTTGCCCTTATTCCCTATTTCTATTTTTCTTTATTCCCTTGTTTTACTTTTATTGCCTATTTCTATTATCTTTTATTCCCATTATTTACCCCCATTACTTTTATTTTTCTTTATTCCCACTTTTTATCCTTCTTACCTAGTTCTATTTCCCTTTATTCCTATTATTTACTCCCCATTACTTCTGGTTTTCGTTACTCCTATTGTTCATTTATTTCCATTATTTCTTATTCACATTCTTTCTTCTTCTTTCTTTGCTGTCTCCATCTTCTTATGATTACGAACTCGATTTTATGATTCAATTTCCTTCTGTTACCCTTTTTCCTTTCCCTCCCCTCCCTCCCTCCCCTCTCCGCTCTCCTCCCTCTCTTCTCCCTTCCCTCTCCTCTCCACTACCTCTCGTCTCCCCTCTCCCCTTCCCTTCGCCCACTTCCTCTCCTCTCCCCTCCCTCCCTTCTCTCCTCCCTCTCCTCTCCCCTCCCCTTCGTCCACTTCCTCTATCGGGCAAAGTATTTTTCTTCCTCCCTTCCCCCTCCGTTCGCTTATTCCTATATCTATATTTTTTCCCCAATAGGTCATTCCTCCATTCCTACTTTCTTCCTTCTTTGCTCCTTCCCTCATCCTTCTCTCTTTCTCCTCCTGCCTTATCCTTCCTCTCCCCTATCCTTCCCACCCTTCCTCCTCTCCCTTCTCCCTCCTCCTCCCTTCTCCTTCCTCTCCCCTTTCCTTCCCCCCTTCTCCCTTCTCCTTCTTCTCTCCTCCTCTCCCTTTTCCTTCCCACCCTTCCCCCTCTCCCTTCTCCCTGATTCCTTTCCTAAAGTTATCCATCCGAAGATTTTTTTTAATATCTTATTCATCAAGTTATCTTTTTTCCCTCTTCTTCCTTTGAGCTTTTAAAATTCCATTTGAATCTTAACATCTCCCTGGAGGAGCGAGCGAGGAGAAAGGAGAGAGGGAGTGAGCGAGGGGAGAGAGAGTACAAGCGAGCGAAGGAGAGTGAGTGAGGGAGGGAACGAGAGAGGAGAGAGGGAGAGAGCGAGCCAGCGAAGGATAAAGGAGAGGGAGTAAGAGTGGGAGAGGAGCGAGCAAGGGAGAGAGAGGGGGGGGGAGGAGAGGGGGAGGGGGAGGGAGTGGGAGAGGGAGAGGGAGAGGGAGAGGGAGAGGAGAGGAAAGGGAAAGGGAAAGGGAAAGGAGAGAGAGAGCGAGAGCGAGCGAGAGAGAGAGAGAGAGAGAGAGAGAGAGAGAGAGAGAGAGAGAGAGAGAGAGAGAGAGAGAGAGAGAGAGAGAGAGAGAGAGAGAGAGAGAGAGAGAGAGAGAAAGAGAGAGAAAGAGAGAGAAAGCGAGCAAGCAAGCGAGGGAGGGAGCGAGGGAGAGAGGGAGCGACAGAGCAAACCTAAACGAGCTGAATATATAGGGCGCATATTCATCATCATCAAAAGTGTTGGTTAGCTTCATCTAAATCCGATTTAAGTCCAGACATTTGGCTTGTCAAGCACTTCCCTCTCTCTCTCTCTCTCATCCTCCCTCCCTCCCCTCCCTCCCATACCTCAAATTTAACCTCACTGACTCTTTCTTCTGTTTACTAACCTATCTTTTATCTCTCTCTCTCTCTCTCTCCCTCTATAATAAATGGACACACATACACACATACGCACGCACTCTCTCTTTCTCTCGCCTCTATTTGTCTGTCTATGTCTGTCTGTCTGTTTATTTATCTACATGTCTATATCTCTGTCTGTTTGTATATCTCCCCACTCCTTCCTTCCCTACCTTCTTCTTCTTCTTCTATCATTACAACTACTATTAATACTACTGCTGCTACCGTCGTTACTACTATTTTCGTAACTGTAACAACTACAACGATCATCACCTCTTTTACTACCATTACTATAACCACAACTACCATTTCACTCCTCATTCAGTGCCCCCCCCCCCCGCTACCACCACCGCCCCCGCTACCCGATAACACATACCCCCCCCCTCTCTCCCCTCACCTTTACCCCACCCCCCTCCAATCCTACCCCAGTCTCAATACCCACCCTCTCCATCACCCCCCCAACTCCTACCCCGGTGTCAATATCACCCCCTCCATCAACCACCCCCTCCTACCCCATTCCCACCCCCCCAATCCTACCCCATTCTCAATACCACCCCCCTTCCATAATTCCCCTCCCCCCACTCCCACACCGGTTCTCACTCAATACCACCCTCTCCATCACCCCCCCTCCCTACTCCTAACCCCCCATTCCCACCCCCACGCCACCACCGCTGCCGTTGTGCTATTAAATATTGAATTCCAATCTAGTTCCATTACGAGATCCGTGGTTTCCTCTCCCCACCCCCCCTCCTCCCCCCCTTCCTCCCCCTCTTGCTTTATCAGGAGCTCGACCGCCTCCTCAGTGCCTGGGGTATGGGCGGGAGATGCTCGGGTGTGGGCGTGAGAGCATAGAGGCGTAATGGGTAGGAGGTTTGCGTGGGTATTTGCGTGTGGGCGTGTGGGTAGCAGGTCTAAGAATTTTGTGTGGCGTAGCAGGTCTAAGTATTTGCGTGTGGGCGTGTGGGTACCAGGTCTAAGTATTTGCGTGTGGGCGTGTGGGTAGCAGGTCTAAGTATTTGCGTTGTGGCGTGTGGTATGAATTTGCGTCTTGTTATTTGGGTATTTGCGTGTGGGTAACCATCCATGAGTTGGTATTTCCGCGTGGGCGTGTGGATACCACCCATAAGCGGGTATTTACGTGTGGGCGTGTGGGTTTGGAAGCAGTGAACACCAGCCACGAGAGAGCATCAGCATGCGGGCGTGTGGCTACAAGGGCGCAGCGAGTGCCAACCACGAGTGGGGCCACGAAAGCACCCAGGCACAGAGGATGCCAAGCACAAGTGGCACAAGTGATCATCGGAGTGCGGCCAAGGGGCAGGGAGGGCAAGGAGGGTAGGGGGGGGTCAAGAGGGCATAGGGGGGGGGGCATATGGGCACAAGCGAATGCCAACCCTGAGCAAGCACCTGCGTGTGTCGAGTGGGCGGCGGGCGTGCGTCAAAGGGAAGTCGCGTGGGGCCTTTGGCGACGGGCGTGAGTCAGGGGCGTGGGTAGTGGCGCCTGGCCTTTGAAGACGGGCGTGAGTCAAGGGCGTGGGTAGTCGGGACTGGCCTTTGACCGCGGGCGTGAGTCAGGGGTGGGTAGTGGCGCCTGGCCTTTGAAGACGGGCGTGAGTCAAGGGCGTGGGTAGTGGCGCCTGGCCTTTAACCGCGGGCGTGAGTCAGGGGCGTGGGTAGTGGCGACTGGCCTTTAACGCGGGCGTGAGTCAAGGGCGTGGGTAGTGGCGCCTGGCCTTTGGACGACGGGCGTGAGTCAAGGGCGTGGGTAGTGGCGACTGGCCTTTTGACGACGGGGCTTGAGTCAAGGGCGTGGGTAGTCGGGACTGCCTTTGACCGCGGGCGCGTGAGTCAGGGGCGTGGGGTAGTGGCGCCTGGCCTTTAAGACGGGCGTGAGTCAGTGGGTAGTGGCGCCTGGCCTTTAACCGCGGGCGTGAGTCAGGGGCGTGGGTAGTGGGCGACTGCCTTTAACCGCGGGCGTGAGTGAAGGCGTGGGTAGTGGACTGGCCTTTGGCGACGGGTCCGTGATCAAGGGCGTGGTAGTGGCGCCTGGCCTTTTAACGGCGGGCGTGAGTCAGGGGCGTGGGTAGTGGCGCCTGGCCTTTGACGACGGGCGTGAGTCAAGGGCGTGGGTAGTGGCGCCTGGCCTTTAACCGCGGGCGTGAGTCAAGGGCGTGGGTAGTGGCGACTGGCCTTTGGCGACGGGCGGATGAGTCCAAGGGCGTGGGTAGGTGCGCCTGGCCTTTAACGGCAGGGCGTGAGTCACGACGGGCGTGAGTCAGCGTGTGGGTAGTGGCGCCTGGCCTTTAACCGTCGTGGCGTGCAGTCAAGGCGTGGGTAGTGGCCCTGGCCTTTAACCCGCGGGCGTGAGTCAAGGGCTGTGCAAGTGGCGCCTGGCCTTTAACCGCCTTGGGCGTGAGTCAAGGGCAAGAGTGGGTCTTAGTCGCAACTGGCCTTTGACGACGACGGGCGTGAGTCAGGGGCGTGCGTTGTTGTCGCAACTGCCTTTGGCGACGGGCGTGGGTAGTGGCGCCTGGCCTTTAACCGCGGGCGTGAGTCAAGGGCGTGGGTAGGCAGCAAGGTAAGTAAGGAAAGGGATGAATAGGCGAGAGTCATCAAGTCATCATTACTGTTAAGGAGGAGATAATCTGGCCTCTTATATCAGCGGTGAATCAGCTGGAACCCGACGACAATGGAGCCATGACAATGATCCTTAATCAACGAGTGGGTGTGGATGATGCGAGCGCGTGGCCTTGCTTACCTGCTTGGCGTTGCGTGCGCGTGTGTGGTGTGTCATTGCTTGCTTTCTTGTTGCGTGTCCTTACTTACGTGTTTGCTTGCTTGCGTGCGTGTGGGCGTGCGTGTGTCCTTGCTTGTTTCCTTGCATTGTCCTTGCTTACCTGTTTGCTTGCGTGTGTGTGCGTGTCTTTGCTTGATTTTTTGCGTGTGTGCGTGTGTTTTGCTATGTTTTGCGTGTTTGCGTGTGCGTGTGTCTTTGATTTTTTGCGTGTGTGCTGTGCGTGTGTCTTTGCTTTGATGTTTTGCGTGTTTGCGTGTTGCGTGTTGTGTCTTTGCTTTGATTTTGCGTTTGTGCGTGTACGTGTGTCTTTGCTTTGATTTTTGCGTGTGTGCGTGTGCGTGTGTCCATTGCTTTGATTTTTGCGTTGTCCTTTCTGCTTTCTTGCGTTTGTGTCGTCTTGTCCTTAACTAACCTGTTTGCTTGCGTGTGTGTGCGTGCGTGTGTCTTTGCTTTGATTTTTTGCGTGTGTCCTTACTTATCTGTTTGCTTGCGTGTGTGTACGTGATTGGTCTTTGTATGTTTTCTTGCTTACCTGCTTGTTTGTGTGCATGCGAGTGTTTCTGTCTACCTTCATTTATGCGTGCACGTATATCTATCTGTCATACATATCATGTCTAATACGTACATGCATCAAATGTATTATAAATGCAATGGATGTGTATGCATATTTCCTATCTATCTATGCATATACATACCTCCATCTATACGTACATGCATCTAAGTATATAAATGTCAGTATGTGTATATTTGTGTACGCGCCCACTCCATACTTACGTTGTACGCACCTAACGTCAACACTTACATGCATCCACCAAGTATATATATGTAAGTATGCATATCCATGTGTACGCGACCACGTCCATACTTACATGCATCCAAGTATATAAATGCAAGAATATGTATCCATATGTACGCACCCACATCCATATATCCATCAAAGTAAATAAATGCAAGTATATATATATCCATAAGTACGCCCACATTCATACTTACACGCATCCAAGTACAAAAAACCTAAGTATGCATATCCATATACCCGCCCACACGCCCACAACGAAGGAGTGACAAACGTAAGCAACTCTCTCCCCCTCGCCCTCCCTCCCTCTCCCCCCCTTCTCCCCAGGTATGGAGAGGGCCACTCTACCCCTCTCCCTCCCATCCCCCCCTTCCCCTTCGCCCCCGGTACAGAGAGGGCCACTCTACCCCCTCCCCCCCCCTTCCCCCCTCCCTCCTCTCGCCCCCCGGTGTAGAGAGGGCCACTCTACCCCCTCTCCGCCCCCCCTTCCCCTCCCCATTCTCCGCCCCCGCCCTCACCCCCCCTCCTCCCCAGGTATAGAGAGGGCCACTCTACCCCCTCTCCGCCCCTTCCCCCTTCCCCCTCCCCCTCTTCCCCAGGTATAGCCGCCCCCCCTCCCCATTCTCCCGCCCCACCCACCCCCCTTCCTCCCCCCTCCTCCCCAGGTATAGAGAGGGCCAGGTGTTCCCCATAAACATAAATAGCCTGGTCAAGGTGAGCGGGAAGACTTGTAAACACACACACGCCTCTTTCAGCCCGCGCCTTCCTGTTGCAGGTCGGCCGCAGCTATTGCATGCAAGTTGACCCTCGTCTTGCACACTACCTGTAAACAAGTTAAAAAAAAAAAAAAAAAAAAAAAGGGAGAAAAAATGGGGAAAAAGGAAAGAAAAAAATAGGGAAAAAATGGAAAAAATGGAAAAAAGAAAAAATTGAAAAATTAAAAAGGAAAAGGGAAAAAGAAGAAAAAAAGGAAAAAGAAACGCAGAAGAGAGAGATATAAATAAACATGTGGATATGCAGTTCCAATAAAAGTGAAAATACAATAAAAAGAAGAAAAAAAAAACTTTAAAATAATAATATAAAAAAAGAAAAATCCGTCAACAACAAACAAACAAAAAAATCCATCAAATACAACGAGGATAAAATTAAAACGCAAAGATCTTAAAGGAGCGGCTCCCTGCATGGCATATACCAAAAATAACATACTACGTCTATACTGCCCCAGTCATACCACGCGGGTGCCAAGGTATATTTTCAGCAAATTGGCAGAATTGAGACGTCTATTTCAGTGTTATTAAAGTTTTATCTTAATTCTATCTTATTTTTACTTGCTTTTTGTTTCTTCTCTATTTGTAATTGTAGATTTGATGTTCATGTTATTTCATGTATGAGCGGAAACAAATGTATATTAATATACATTTATATATATATATATATATATATATATATATATATAAATAATGTGTGTGTGTGTGTGGTGTGTGTGTGTGTGTGTGTGTGTTGTGTGTGTGTGTGTGTGTGTGTGGTGTGTGTGTGTGTGTATGTATGTGTGTGTATGTGTATATATATATATAATATATATATATATATATATATTATAATATATATATATATATATATATAATATAAACACACACACAAACACACGCACCCACAAAAGAAAAGAAAAAAGAAAACAAACACGCCTTCGCGTCCCCCTCCGCCCTCTCCCTCCCCCCTCCCCCCCTCCTCTCCCTCAAAAGGACGCGGGACCCGGCAGGAGCGGAGGGCGCCGTCGACACGTTGATCGACATTCGGAATTTGACGTTAATGTCCGCCTTCATTTAGGATTAGATCGTACGACGTGGTCGTTGGTCTTGCTGTACTTTTGTTTTATGGGGTTTAGTGTTTGTTGTTATGTTGTTATATTAAGTGTAGTTGGAGGGAGGGGGAGGGAAGTGAAAATAGGAGGGGAGGGGAAGGGGAGGGGTAGTGTTGGTTGTTAGGTAATAATTTATTTTTTTTTTTTTATTTTTGGTTTGGAGGGTGTTTTTTATTTGTGTTTTTTTTTATGTTGTGTGTGGTATTTATGTTTTTGTTGTTATGGTTAATTATAATTTTATTGTTAGGGGAGGGGAGGGGAAGGGGAGGAAAGGGAGGGGAGGAAATATAGGAGGGTAGGGGAGGGGAGGGGAAGGAGGGAAGTTGGGGGAGGAAAATTAGAAGGGGAGGGATGGGGGAGGGGGGGGGGGGGGGGGGGTGTGTGGGGGGGTGGGGGGGGCGGGGGGGGGGGGGAGGGAGGAATAATAGGAGGTGGGGAGGGGGAAGGGGAGGTGGGAAGGAAATTATATGTGAGAGGAGAAAAATATTTAGGAGGGGGAGGGGCGGGGGGTGAGGAAATATAGGGAAGGTGGAGGGGGGGGAATGGGAGGGCAATGTGGATGGAAGGAAAGGAAGAGGAAGAGGAATGAGAAAGGGAATGGGTGGAGGCAGTGGAAGGTAAAGCGACAGGAATATTAATTGTAAAGGAAGGGGAAAAGAGGGGGGGAGGGAAGAGGAAATGGGAAGGTGAAGGGGAAGGAGAGATGGGGGGAGGGGAGGGGAGAAATAGAATATATTATTTTTTGAAAAGAGGAGAGGGAAAGGAGGGGGAAAGGGGAGGCAGGGAAGACGAGGGAGGAGAGGAAGAGGAGGGAAAAAAATAAAGCCTCTATTACCACATGATGATCTCTAACTAGTTCTTCTCGGCTCTAATAGCCTCTCCATTAGTGCTATGCGTCACCCGTCAATGGTCAGAACGATATGCACTGTCTATCGTTACGTCCATAGTCAGATACTATTAGCGTCTATCGTAAAGTCACGGTAATCCGGACATATAGTCTATCGTCCTTGGTCATAAGGTCCCGATATAATCACTGTCTATGTTACGTCATAGTCAGGATCATATTAGCGTCTATGTCAGTCACGATCCGACATATCAAGTCTATCGTCTGTCATTGTCAAATATATCACTGCGTCTATCGTTACGTCATAGTCCAGATCTAATTAGCGTCTATCGTCAAGTCACGAATCCGACATATCAATCTATCGTCTTGTCATACGTCAGATATATCAAGCTGTCCCTATGCGTTACGTCATAGTCAGATCTATTAGCGTCTATCGTCAAGTCACGATCCGACATATCAAGTCTATCGTCTTGTCATTGTCAGATATATCACTGTCTATCGTTACGTCATAGTCAGATCTATTAGCGTCTAACGTCACGTCACGATCCGACATATGAAGTCTATCGTCTTGTCATAATCAGATATATCACAGTCTATCGTTACGTCATAATCAGATCTATTAGCGTCTAACGTCACGTCACGATCCGACATATGAAGTCTATCGTCTTGTCATAATCAGATATATCACAGTCTATCGTTACGTCATAGTCAGATCTATTAGTGTCTATCGTCTTGTCATAGTCAGATATATCACTGTCTATCGTCTTGTCATAGTCAGATCTATTAGTGTCTATCATCACGTCACGGTCAGACATACTGATACATATAATTAGAATTAGTCCCGTTTTTTTCAACTCCCTCTTTCGAAAACGGGAGGCAAGGCGCCCGTTTCGGATAGACAGACAGACAGACAGACGGGCGTGCGGGCGTGTGGGCGTGCGGGCGGGCGTGCGGGCGGCGAAAGGCAAGCAGAGCGGAAAATGTGATAAAATTTACAAGTCACTTATTGGCAGAAAAAAAAACACTGGCGCGCCGATGCAATAATAGAAAGTTGCAGGTTTATTAGAAAGGCGAGAG
>NW_020869405.1:308890-311390 GCF_003789085.1 Penaeus vannamei | reverse complement strand
TATGATAATGATAATAATGATAATAATGATAATGATAATAACAATGACGACAGTAATAACAGTAGCGATAATGATGATGATAATTATGCTATCAAATATAATGTCAAAAAAATAATTGGAAAATGATAATGATAATAATAATAGTAATGATAATAATAATATATTAATAACAATAATAATAATATCAATAACAATAATAACAATAACAATAATGATAGCAATAACAATAATAATAACAATGATAATAATAATGATAATGACAATGATAATTACACAGAAAAAAAAAGATATTGGTAATGATGATAATACTAATGATAATGACAATGATACTGATAATGATGATGATACTAACAAGAGAAATGAAAATAATAGTAATAATAATGATATCAAAACAACAGTAACAACAATAATAAAAGTAATAGTGAAAATGATAATAGTAATAATGATAATAAAAATGAATAATAACAGTGATGATAATAACAACAATAGCAACAACAATAATAATGATAATAATATGACAATGATAATAATAATGAATAATGACAATGATAATAATAATGATGATAATAATGATAACAATGATAACAACAACAGTAATAGTTATGATAAATTTCTACTACTGCTAACAATGATAACAATAATGATATTGATTATAGTTAATGAAATTAATGACGATAATAATGATGATGATGGTGATGATGATAATGATAACGATAATAATAGTAGAGATGATAATAGAATGGATGACAATGATATTGATGATAATATTTTCAATGCCATTATCATTATCATGGTTATTTTTATCCTAATCATTATTGTCATTATTATCATTATCATTAATGCTGTTATTGTCATTATCGATGTAGTAGCATCATTATCATCGTAGCTAATATGATCATCAACATATTTGTCATTATTGCTGCTGACAATGGTTTCCCTCTGTCTGTCTGTCTGTCTGTCTCTCTCTCTGTGTCAGATGGTGAAGAAGTCAGAAGAAGAAAAGAAGAAGAAGAAGAAGAAAAGTGAAAAAGAAGAAGGAAAGGATGATGAAGGAAAAGAAGAAGAAGAAGAAGAAGAAGAGGAAGGGAAAGAAGAAGAAGAAGAAGAAACAGAAGAAGAGAAGAAGAGGGAAAGAAGAAGAAGAAGAAGGAAAAGAAGAAGAAGAAAAAGGATGAAGGAAAAGGAGAGGAAGAAGAAGAAAAAAAGAAGAAATAGAAGAAGGAAATTAATATAAAATAAGAAAATAAGACGAAAAAGAAACGTAGATGAAGTGTATTCAAACAAGAAACTAATAACCTAACACATAAATTTTACTAAAATATATACTAGTTAAAAAAAAAGAAAGCCACCAAGCTATGATAATATGTTATAAATTTGATGTTCGAAGTTTCCCAACACGATGAAACCCGGATGTAAACATTTGAGAAAAACCTGCTTCTAGAAATAAGAGAACAGCGTCATGCGCAATATTCCTTTTGCACAAATATCCTTCTTTTTAAAGGTAGATCAATCTATTTTCTTTAAAAAGCTCTATTATTTAGGAAGCTTAAAGACACCATGAATAATACACAATGCAAAATGGAACGGCAACGTGTAATATCTTTTTATTTTTACTTTTTTTCCCTCGAGTGACTCGCCGCGAGACAGGTTTACCTAAATCAAACATGGCGTCGGTTGGTAGAAGGCGCGGGATTTCTTACTTCTTTTTTTTCCCTTTTGCTGCAGTTGCCATTCGCTCTAAGACAACCTTACGGGCGGGAAAACATCCGGAAATACTTGCATATATTATCTATTTTTAGTATGTCCGTCTTCAGCTTCTTTGCTTACCAGGATATAAGGAAAGATATGAGAAGACGATCTCGTGCGCATGGTAGAGGAATTAGGATAATGATAGATTACAAAAGGCCGTAAAAATATTAAGAACCTGCAAGGCTAGTAGTGACGGAGATGATAATGGTAATATTAGCAATTATGGTTATTGCAAGCACAGCAACGGTTTCCATTAACGAGAAGATATATAGAGAGCAGATGATACAAATGATTTCATCTCTTCATGCTTAGCCTAAAAATAAAAAGAAAAAGAAAAAAAAGAAAAAGAAAAGAAAAAAAATAAAAATAAAAATAAAAAGAAAAAGAAAAGAAAAGAAAAGAAAAGGCAAAGGAAAGGAAAAAAAAAGGAAAAGGAAAGAAAAATAAAAGAAAAAAAAGGAAAAGAAAAAGAAGAAGAAAAGAAAGAAAGAAAGAAAGAAGAAAGTAAAAGTAAGAAGAAGAAAGAAGAAAGAAGAAAGAAAGAAAGAAAGAAAGAAAGAAAGAAAGAAAGAAAAGAAAGAAAGAAAGAAAGGAAAGAAAAAGAAAAAGAAAGAAAGAAAGAAGAAAGAAAAGAAAGAAAGAAAAGAAAAGAAAGAAAGAAAGAAAGAAAGAAAAAAAACAACAACTTTACATTAGGAGTTGGCAATGGCGCATTACACAGAAGACGAATCAATTTGGAAATCAAAGTCCA
>NW_020869405.1:278890-283890 GCF_003789085.1 Penaeus vannamei | reverse complement strand
GTGTCTCCTCGCCTTCCGGACTGCCCTCCTTCATTGGACTGGACTGGACTGATACGATATGTGGCGTACACAACAGCGGGCTCACTGGCGGTGTCTCTGTATCTGGAGTATCAGGCATTACTTGTAAACGGAAAGGACTCATATCTGACTGTGAAAGACCGTCAGTCTGCGCTGGTCCCGCTGTCTTCCGGACTGAGGAGGTGGCAGGTGAGATCATTGTGCCTTGTTCGGGGATAATGTGAAGATTTTGAGAATATCTGATATATGAGCTCGTTTTCTGCAGAGGTACCACTCAGTCAGATAAGGTCAAGCGACTGAGAACATAAGCGGTGCCGATTATGTTCCGGTTATTTAGAATATAATTAGCACATTTAAGTGAAGACAGTATATACCTGTTGGTCTACATACAGGTGTGTATATGTACATAATATATATGTATTTGTATATATATTCACACACACACACACACACACACACACACACACACACACATATATATATATATATATATATATATATATATATATATATATATATATATATATATAAATGAATGTATATATATGCGAATACTTCATTATATATGTGACTTATGACTATATAGAGTAAGGATTCATCATACACACGTGTGATACACCACACACACACACACACACACACACACACACACACACACACACACATATATATATATATATATATATATATATATATATATATATATATATATATATATATATATAGCGAGTTCCCTATGCGTTGTTTCTTCTGCACGCGAGCATTAGATATGTCATTGAAGCGTTTTAATTATAAGTGAATCGTAGATATTAGAAGAAAGTCACATACAAAAATTATCTAATACTGTTGAATAGGATATTCGGTGATATAAATTTACTCGAATATATTACTATTATATATATGCATAGGTAAAGCGTTCGTGTGTGTTTGAACATCCCACTGAAAATATTTGAGATTTTTATTTAGTAATTTCTTCCAATATCTACGATTCACTATAATTAAAACATTTCATAGACGCGTTTGATGCTCATGTACAACAAAAACAAAGCACAGCGAATTCGTACAAAGTCAGACCAGCAAATTTAATTTTTCCAAATCACATGGGTTTATTGTGCCAGTCAATAAGCCATTGGCCGTTGTATATATATTTGCAGTGGAAAATGATGCGTTAATTAATACTAACTTGCCCTATCTTTATTTTAATTTGCTCTGACCTCTTTAATGCGCCAGACATCGGTTAATCTCTAATTCCTCTTTGACCTTAAAATAAGATAACAAGGAACTCAACCAGACTAATTTTAAACGAGGCTGGCCTCGTTTTTCAATCTGGAATACTATAATCGTGCATAGTGGAACAGAAAGGCTGACCTCGTTTTCTTCAATCTGGAATACTATAGTGTTTGATATCGTATACTTTTGCATAGAAAGAAAAGGGCTGTATTGAATAGTCTAACCTAATTGGCTGCTAAAATCTTACAGTTCACTTAATTCTAAAAAAAATGTCATTACTTTATCAAATAATACTATAAAAAAAGGACAAAAATCACTGCGCAAGGATAAAGAAACCGCATTTGGATGTCCGCCATCGGCAAAGTAATAAACACAAGACATACAGGTCAGAGAAAAAGATTCCGAATGATAATATCCTTCTTTCTACAAAAATATATATTTCCTATTTCTCTCTTTAACCTCGGAGAATTTTATGAACATGGCCACAGGAAAGACCAAGGAAGGAGCCCCGCCCCCTACTTTAATTCTTAAACATTGCTTCTCTTTAGGTAGCCACCTACCCGTAGCGCCCCCTACACCCGCCTCCTACAGTAAAGAGCCCTTAACCCCCCCCCCCTTTAGTTGCATAAGGAGCCCGCGATCGGAGTCCATCATATTTCCTCACCCACTGGACTGCCCTCCTTCGGAAAATCACCCGACTTGCGACTGACGGTACGATAAGCGGCGTACACAGCAGCGGGCTCACTGGCGGTGTCTCTCATAAAGGTCTCATATCTGGCAGTGAAAGATGTTTTATGCTGCTCATTTCTCTCCACTTAAAAGCCGTCACGGACAGTAAATTAACGAAAAAAATCAACAGCAAATATACAAAACCTATATATACGTGCATGAATAGCAAATGATTTCTGTCGTAATACTAGTCTTTGTATTCGGGAAAGAGAAATAGAAAATCATAAGTGGACATTTATTATAATGAGACAACTCTCCTGTCATATATATACATATAATATTTCCTATTCTTCTCTTTCCACTTCGAAGACTAACCTTCTCCTCGCATGAGGAGTCCGAGATTGGCGTCCAGCGTGTCTCCTCGCCCTCCGGACTGCCCTCCTTCGGAAGATCATTGGACTGGACTGGACTGATACGATATGTGGCGTACATGACAGCGGGCTCACTGGCGGTGTCTCTGTATCTGGAGTATCAGGCATTTCTTGTAAACGGAAAGGACTCATATCTGATTGTGAAAGACCGTCAGTCTGCGCTGGTTCCGCTGTCTTCCGGAATGGGGAGGTGGCAGGTGAAATCATTGTGCCTTGCTCAGGGATAATGCGAAGATCTGATATTTGAGTTCGTTTTCTACAGAGGTACCTCTCGGTTAGGTAAGGTCAGGCGACTGAGAACATAAGTGGTACCGATTATGTTCCGGATATTTAGAATATAATTAGCACATTTAAGTGGACAGTATATACCTGTTGGTCTACATACAGGTGTGTATATGTACATAATATATATGTAGTTGTATATATATTCACACACACACACACACAATATATATATATATATATATATATATATATATATATATATATATATATATATATATATAAAGAAATGTATATATATATGCGAATACTTGATTATACATGTGATTTATGATTGTATATAGAGTAAGGATTCATCATACACACGTGATAATATATATATATATAATATATATATATATATATATATATATATATATATATATATATATATATATAATATATATATATATATATAGCGAGTTCGCTATGCGTTGTTTCTTCTGTACATGAGAATCAGGTACGTCATTGAGGCGTTTTTATAAGTGAATCGTAGATATTAGAAGAAAGTAACAAGCAAAACTAATCTGATATTGTTGAATGGGATCTTCAGTTGTGGAAATATTTAATCGTTCGGAAGTTTATTCGAAATATATTACTATATGCATAGGTAATGCGTGCGTGTGTGTTTGAACATACCACTGGAAATATTTGATAATTATTACTTTCTTGCAATATCTACGATTCACTATATTTAAAACATTTCATAGACGCGTTTGATGCTCATGTACAACAAAAACAACGCACAGCGAATTCAAACAAATTCAGACCAGCAACCTGACTTGTATAGGGAGCCCGCGATCGGAGTCCATCACACCTCACATTTCCTCGCACTCTGGACTGGTAAATAAAGTGGTCTTTATGATTGTGCCATATTTACCTTGCTGATTTCAACAAACGCTTTTCCATATGAAAATAATCTAGATGTTTCATGCTGCTTATTTCACTACACTTAAAAGCCGTCACGGACAGCAAATTAACAAAACAAATCAACACCAAATATACAAGCCTATATACACGTGCATGAGTAGCGAATGATTTCTGCCGTAATACTAGTCTTTGTATTCGGGAAAGAGAAATAGAAAATCAATAGTGATCATTCATTATAATGAAGAGACAACTCTCCTGCCGTATATATATACATATAATATTTCCTATTCTTCTCTCTCCACTTCGAAGACTAACCTTCTCCTCGCATGAGGAATCCGAGATTGACGTCCAGCGTGTCTCCTCGCCCTCCGGACTGCCCTCCTTCGGAAGATCGCCGCTTATCGTACCGTCAGTCGAAAGTTCGGTCATCTTCCGAAGGAGGGCAGTCCGGAGGGCGAGGAAATATGAGGTATGATGGACTCCAATCGCGGGCTCCTTATGCAAGTCAGTTCTTCGAGGTCAAAGAGAGGAATAGGATATGAATATGTTTGTAGATGGAGGGATAAGATCATTCGGAATCTCTCTTTCTCTTTGACCTGTGCATCTTTTGTTTATTTATTTGCCGATTGCGGAAACCCTAATACGGTTTCTTCATCCCTGCGCAGTGATCTCTGTCTATTTTATTATAGTATTATTTAACAAAATAATGCCCTTTTTAGAAATAAGTGAACTGTAAGATTTTAGCAGTTAATTAGTTTAGTATTTTTAATATAGCTCTTTTCTTTCCATGCAAAAGTATACGATATCAAACACTATAGTATTCCAGATTGAAAAACGAGGTCAGCCTCGTCTAGAATTAGTCTAGTTGAGTTCCTTGTTATCTTATTTTCAGGTCAAAGATGTCTGACGCATTAAAGAGGTCAGATCAAATAAGGATAGAGCAAGTTAGTATTAATTAATACATCATTTTCCATTGCAAATATATATACAACGGCTTATTGACTGGCACTATAAACTCATGTGATTTGGAAAAATGAAGGTTGGTAGTCTGACTTTGTACGAATTCGCTGTGCGTTGTTTTTGTTGTACATGAGCATCAAACTCGTCTGCGAAATGTTTTAATTATAGTGAATCCTAGATATTGGAAGAAAGTAATAAATAAATATCATATTTTCAGTGGGATGTTCTAACACACACGCACGCTTTACCTACGCATATATATAACAGTAATATATTTCGAGTAAATTTGAACGTTTAGATATTTACACAACCGAAGATCCCATTCAACAATATTAGATAATTTTGTCACTTTCTTCTAATATCTACGATTCACTTATAATTAAAACGCTTATATGACGTATCTGATGCTCGTGTACAGAAGAAACAGCGCATAGCGAACTCGCTAAATATATATCTCACGTGTGTATGGTGAATGCTTACTCTATATAGAATGATATTTCACATATAATCAAGTATTCGCATATCTATATACATTCATTTATGTATATATATATATATATA